>JAQZBX010068983.1:0-15654 GCA_029593785.1 Cabassous unicinctus | reverse complement strand
CACAATCTGCCAACAGAAGAGACCCACACTCAGCCCACAATATGACACCCTTCCCTCAGGTGATCAGTATGCTACCTGGTGGCAGGTTGATTACATTGGACCACTTTCATTATGGACGGGTCAGTGATTTGTTTTAACTGGAATAGACATGTATTCCAGATAGGGGCTTGCATTTCATGCACACAATGTTTCTTCCAAAACTACCATCTATAGACTTGCCAAATGTCTTATCTACATCCATGGCATTCCACGCAGCATTGCTTCTGGTCAAGGAACCCATTTCACAGTAAATGATGTGCAGGAGTGGATATATGCCCATGGAATTCACTGGTCTTACCATGTTCCCCATCATCCTGAAGGAGCTGGATTGATAGAATGGTGGAATGGCTTTTGTAGACTCAATTATGGTGTGAACTAGGTGGCAATGCCTTGTAGGGCTGGGGAAATGTTCTCCAGAAGGCCGTTATGCTATAAATCAGCATCCACTCTATGGAGCTCTTTCTCCCATAACCAGGATTCATGGGTCCAGGAAACAAGGGGTGGAAATGGAGCGGCACCACACACTATTACCCCCAGTGATCCACTAAGAAAATTTCTGCTTCTTGTCCCTGCAACCTTAAGCTCTGATGGTCTACAGGTTTTAGTCCCAAAAGGAGGAGCACTGGGCTAATTGTAATACAAGGGAACACAACCATGATTCCATTCAATTGGAAGTTAAGACTGCCACCTGGCCACTTTGGGTTCCCCTTACCTCTGAATCAACAGGCAAAGAAGGAAATTACTCTACTGGCTGGGGTGATTGATCCTGACTATCAAGCAGAAATAGAACTGCATCTACATAATGGGGGTAAAGAAGAGTTTGCCTGGAATACAGGAGAAGTGCTTGCTGAAGTTAAAGGGAATATGAAATGGGTAGTGGAAGAAGGTAGTGATAAATATGAACCTTGACCATGTGACCAATTACAGAAATGAGAACTATAATAGTCACAAATCCTTCCTTTTTTTTTTTTAGTAGTAAGATTGCATATGTACATTAAATGGATTTCTTTTTTTTCTTCCCCAACCTCTTTCTGGATGATATGACACATTGTATTAGTTTCATGTCAAAATATTTAAGGATGTCAAATTTAAGAGTGGATATTATCCAAAGACTTGTACCCTATTCTGTAAGGAATTAATGCATTTCTGGTTATACGCAGGAGAGTTGAACTTTTTAAGGTGGATATATATATATATGCATGTCTGTTATAGTTTTTACTTAGAGATTAAGTATGGTTTAAGGTAATGTGTATGGTTGCTGAGTTGACAACAGATAGACTGTGATGGCAAGGCTAATGTGTCAACTCAGCCAGGTAATTGTACCCAGTTGTTTGGTCAAGCAAGCACTGGGCTAATTGTAATACAAGAACATTTATGGGCTTTAGTCATCAGTGAGTTTTCTACATAGATGGCTGATTTCAACTACAATCAACCTGGGAGTTTGCTGTCAGCAATGAGTGATGTTTTATCTAATCATTTGAATGTCTTAAAAGGGGAAGTGATTTCAGCATTCAGAGAAATTTCCCAGCTTGTCTTTTGATAGCCAACATCTCCCAGAAACTCATCAAGGACCTTCATTGGACTTTCATCAGAGTCCCTGGTTTGCAGCCTGCCTGTGGAACCTGGACTTGTGCATCCCCACAGTCACATGTTAGCATCTTATAAATTCTCATACTCTTTACAGATATCTCCTGTTGATTCTGTTTCCCAAAATAACCCTGACTAATACACATACAGATAGACAGATTGAACAATGGAATTAAATTGAGAGTTCTGAAATTGATCACCACATCTATTGTCAAGTGATTTTTGGCAAGGTTGCCCAACCTGCATAGAAGAAAATTTAGTGAAACATCTTCAAGATTTCTTAACCTTACAACAAAAGCCTGAGAAATGAAAGGAAAAATAGAGAAACAGTACATCCCCAAGATTTGGCACTTTTGTCCTTCAAATTATTTTGTTAAGAAGGCAAAAAAGCAGCCTACTCCATGGAAGAATGTTTTTGGAAATGATATATCCAGTAAAGGTTTGATTTCAATGTTATATAAAGGGATCACACAACTCAATGACAAAGACAAACAACCCATTTAAAAATGGGCAAAATACTTGGATAGAGATTTTTCCAAAGAGAAAATACAAATGGCCACAAAGTGCATGGAAGTATGCTCAACATCACTAGAGAAAAATTGAGAAACAATTGATTTGGTTTGGAGACTAAATATGATAGCTATTAGCAAAATGCAGATCTAAACTACAATGAGATATTATTTCACATGTTACATTATGGCCATTATTTTAAAAATCAGAAAACTACTATTGCTAGAAAGGATGTAGACAAATGGGAAAACTCCTTCTCTGTTGGTGTTATGAAATATTCTCTGTAAAAGACATTTTGGCAGGTCCTCAGGAAGCTAATTATTGAACTGCCTTATAATCCAGCAATCCCACTGCTGGGAATACATCCAGAAAAACTGAAAGCAGGGATGTAAACAGATGTTTACACACTGATGTTCACATTTGCTAAAAGATGGAAACAACTTAAATGCCTGTCAATGAATGAATGGATAAAACAATGTGATATATATAGATGATGGAATACTATTCAACTGTAAGAAGAAATAAACTGTGGAAGCACATGACAACATGGGTGAACCTTGAAGATATTACACTGAATGAAATAACCAAAAACAAAGGACAAATATTGTATGGCCTCATTGAAACTAACTAAATGGGATGAGTAAACTTAAGGAGTCAAACAATAGAGTATAGGTAGGAGACAGAATGTGGGATGAGAATAGGGAGCTGAAGATGAATAAATGTAGAATGTTTAGTTAGGTTGATTTTAAACCAGTGGAAATGGATATAGTTTATGTTAAAACATTTTAATGCATATAACTAACACTGCTGATTGTAAATGTGACTGTGGCTGAAAAGGTTAGTCTGGAGAGGTTAATGTCAATTGAAAAACAGCTAGAATATAATCTGTGGGCTATATAATGCAGTGATTTTCATGGGAGATGAGTTTTGTGGTTAATTATATAAATAGAAGAATGTTCTAGTACAAGGTATTAAGTACATGGTGATACATGGAGAACATAGCTAACGCAGCTTATGTTAGTTAGTAATATTGTAATATTGTAACAAAGGCAAAGAATGCACTATATCAATGCTAAGGTAAATAAAAGATATGGGTTTAATTTTATGAAATATTAACACAATCAAAATTTTTTCCATCATTTTCTTCATTAACAAGGAAATGTTAATTATGTCATTTATATCTGTGTTCACTTATTCATCTTTCAGAACATTGGAGAAACAATTGATTTGGTTTGGAGACTAAATAAGTTATATGGGCCTGGACAGAATTATTAAAAGTAATGCTACCATAATTTAAATTACTTTTTGTCTATTATTTTATTTTTTGAGGTTGAAATAAAATTTACTATTTTAAAAAAACCAAACAAATATAATCCAATAAAAATAAACTTCACAGGAAGTATCTAAATTTTATGTGAAAAAGTATATATGTGATGTTTTACTTTAATGTTTTAAAGCCTCAGCATAGACCATGGAACAAAATGCTTATTTCAAAATAGACATTTAACCATTCAAAAAATATTCATTGAGTTCTCAATACTTCCCTGCATGTCGGAAATTGAGATTCAAGAAAGACGTTAAGTTGTGGTCAAGAAGATTAAATTCTATTGTGGCAAAATAGATGTAAAGTAAAAAGTTGGAAACAAATTTCATTTCAGTATTTGTATGTTTTATAAAATAATATAAATGTACTAAAACCTAAAGTATAAAAGTATCATATAACCAATTATAAATATTATACAAAAATGCAGAGAAGCTGATCAAGATACTTAAATAAATAGATGATTTATGATAGATATATAGGTCACAGATAGGTTAGTTAGATGGTAGATAAATAGGGATAGATATCAATGATAGTTAAATTTTGAGAGACTCACCCACTGAGACCAGATGATTGTTATTCTCCAGCATCAGATCTTTGAACATTTTTCTCTGGGATGTGTGTAGAAGGGCCCACTCTTCCTGTGTGAAATCTACAGCCACATCTTTGAAGGTCACTAATTCCTAAAACATTACAAAAATTTTGGTTCACATAGGGCCATATTTACCAATGTCCTGAGTGTGATGCACAAAATGACAGCAGTAAAGAATCGGAAACTGGATATTAAGCTCAATATGTGTTTGGAATTCCAGTCAGATCACTCTAATATTGAAGTGAATTCTGCATTTCATTTACACTCAATGACACATACACAATCTGAATACAGAAAACTCCACTGTAAAGTAATATCACATAACACATGGTATGATATACACTTTGAAATTTCCCAATAAACTTGTAATTATTTCTTCCTGATGCTGATTATAAAATTTGCATGTGAGTTTTCATAACTAAAACACTTATTTCCACCAATTTCAAGTAATTCTACAGACTTTTCTTAAGGCAGGGACTATCCACGCTATGTCACTTTTAGACAATGAGTATGGTAAGATTTTTCTGCTATATAGATGAACTCATTTTCCCCTCATACTGTTGTATTGAAAGGTGGCCTAGCCTGACCATTCCTGTGGTAGGATACCTCCCATTCTCAACTTTTTCTGGGGCCTACAAATGCCAGTTTTCATTGTCTTTCTTGTATTTCATCTCATCTGTCTGTAAAACATTAAAAGAAGCCCTTCATTGTTGCTGGTCTCTCCAAATCTTCAAATACTTTCAGAGGTAGATACATTTTATTCTACCTATTATACATCTCCTGAATGCACAGCCAAAATTAAGGAAAAATACTTTCTATACATTGTATCCATTTATAAATTTGAATAAAGTTGATTTACAAAATTTGATGTTGGACAATTGAGAAATACAGTGGTAAGGAGAAATTTAGTTTTCTTTTGAATATTTCAAAATATATTCCATAAAACTTGAATAAAATTAAAATTTGGGAACATAAAGAATTTGTTCCTCATTTTCTTCTATTTATCAACCTTTTCTTATACTTCTGGGAACAATGCACAGCCCTACTCTCCAGCACCTGTAACACTGGATTGATTAAATGTACCGGATGAAACCTCAACCTCTCTACTGACTGTAAACTTCTGCTCTTACTAAACTCTTTCACCTCCATTCACTGCCTGCCTAAGCTAATTTTAGGCACTAACATGATCTATATGAGCATTATTTCTCCAATGAGGCCATGGTTATGGTGAGAAAAAGAAAACATATCTCATCTTTCCAGAGAACACGCAACCTATAAGGGACCTGGAAACAATTGTAATGGTGACAAGAAGATTACTTATTGATCAGTCCCTAACTTACCATAATTGTTCTAGAGTCCTGTATAAACTTAATTGAAGCTCAAATAACTTAATAGCTCCTGAATGCACTGTATTGTCCATGGCAATCTTAGAACCCTTACCATCTGCTGGCAACATAGTTGTGATTTTAGTTAAAGAACTACCTACTTACCCATGGTTGTATTGTCAACAGTTTAGCTGGCAACAATCTTCTGGATTTTCACTTGCAACCAGGCAAGCAGTAAGTATACAAAGCTCTGAATGGAGAAAGAAGCCATCAGTCTTAAGTGTTAACCACAATTTCCAAACCCACTTCTCATAAATCACAAGCCCATCAACTAGAAATAACCTCAGCCCAATCAATAGGAACATGAAGTGTGCTCCAAGAGAAATAGGTTAAGGACTCTCCTATCCCAGGGTCAAAAGTTTAGGGGTCTTGGCTTCTCTGGAAAGTAAAGGTGATATGAATACCTTCAATGTTCATTGTACATTGTGGAGAGAAGCTGATCCCCAATATCAGCTTTCATCTCATTTAATGTCTACTGCCTGGTGTGTTCATATTCATTTCAGCATATGATTCCTGAGAACATTTCTGATGTCACTGTATTTATCCCATCTGTGAAAATATATCTATTAACCACTTCTGCCCTCATAGGAGGTGACTCTAATTACCTGTATTGTTCATTACTGCATCTGATACAACACATTATTAAGCTATTGCTTTAGGTCTAAATCCAGAGTTATGACTCCCCATGCTATAATCCTCACAAACTATGTCCTGATAATTGAATCAGACTTCCATATTACATAATCATTCCAAGTCCCATAGTCTTGAATGTCACATATTCATATATTTCATATTATATTTACCATGTTGGATTGGCTCATAATAATCAGCTGAATGATGTAACTACACAAATCATGTCAGTTTAGCACCATAATCTCTACAATTATTTCTGCATTCATACCCATTAGCTATTCCTTCTTTTTCATTGAAGGGTCATGTTATACTTGATTAAGTTGAATGTTTGTAATTGAATTCCTGTCTTTCCTCTTTCTTCAGAAACCATTTTATTGAGTGAAATTGAGATATTTACCAATAATCTCTCCCTCTTATTAGACTCAATTGCCACATAATTTTAATTCATAATTTATTTTCAATTATGAAACAAAATATCCCCTATATTTATTTCTTCTCTTGCATCTGATCTTTTGTTACTCCTTTCACGGCCCATCTGCCTGAGCACTTCCCCCTTTTCACACACTGCCTCAAGTGTTTACTTACTAAAATCACTGACTTCCTCTTTAATAAATCATGCTACCATCTTGAATGATCTCCCCATGAATAAATCCAGGGTGTGTGTCTCAGTCTATAACTTGGAAATAAGGATGAACTGGACCTTTTGTGAACTTTATTTTTCCTAGTCTTCTATGAAATCACAGTCCCCTGAGTGTATCCATGCTATTCTAGTAACTCCTTCCTCTTGTCTTCTGCATTCTACTCCACAAACAATATTATAAGACCATCTCAAGGCTCAATCATGGCCCCCCTTCTCTTCAATTTTTATACACTGTCCTGACAATCTCACACATTTATTCAGTTGCTTCAATTCATCCCACTGTTGGCTCTCCAATGACAATGTATATCTCTATTTTCATAGATAGAGGCACAAAAAATCAAATATAACTTGAGATATTACTCCCAACCCCACCCCTGGAAATATAAAAATTCTCCTTCTCTAGAGGTTACTCTCTGAATAACCAGGATGTCGATTGAGATACATATAATCAAGGTATGCCATTTTAATGAAATATTTTTCTTCAACTTCAGTACACTTCGATTATGACTCTACCAGACACCCAAGGATTGGATTTGAAATCAATGCTCAGAACCACATAAATGCATTTAAACCTAACTAATATTTCAGCACTAACCACTATAATCCTTTATTTCCACAATTCCCTCAAGTTCTTTCCCACATCATACTCATGTAATTTCTGTCCCTGTTTAGTCATTTCCTCAAAGAGCCTGTCACTGAATCCCTACCTAAGATAGTCTTTGCCTTTCTTGTAGCCCTTGTTACAACTATACTATTCTTTCCGTTCAATCATTTAATTTTTCATTATACATTTCTTTGTTAATTTTTTGCCTCTCCCATAAGTTAAATTGCATAAAACACTTCCTGAATTGTAATAGTAAGTGTGATTTCCTTTAAAAATTACAAAGAATTATAAACACAGAGAAATTGTATTTTCATGATAACTTTTAAAAGATTTTTAAAATAGCATTTGTTTTCTTTCAAACTTTTAATTGTGTAATATAGAGAAGTACAAAACACAAGAAGCAAAGAACACAAAAGTCATCCAGAATCACAAGCAGTTTATATTTTGACATACCCTTCTAGGTCCTGTGTATATACACACAACTGAGCATGCATTTTTATGTGGTCAACATCACACAGAATGTATCATGCTTTTTCACACATCATGAATATTTACCAATTCAAAGCCCCAAAGCCATGAGGTATTGTGAAACCAAGAATACATGACACCATCTCAGTCAGTGGAAAAAAATGTATTCCTGTCTTTCTTGGGGACAAAATTTCCTAAGACAAATATGGCAACAGGCCTCTATAGATATTGGCAGAGTTACAAATACTGCCTTCACTTAATACTCAATTTAAAATGAGAATTAAAGCAATAGAGTACAATAAGTATAATGCTCCTAAGAGAATTCATTATCAGATATATATTGAATTATTAGCAAGAACATATATTTCTATTGAATTATTTAACAATGTTTTCCAATGGTATAGCCAAGAGATGTGCACACACATCAAGTTAGCAACAAAATGGAAATATGAACACTTCTGCATACACCCCTCCCCCTGCACCTCCTTCTGCCCCTTTGCAGCCAATTTAATGAACAAGTCCTGGTATATACTGCTCAGAGGTGGTTTAACAATTCCACATAAAAAATGCTTCCTTTCTATTAATTTAACAAAAAGATGTTTATAAATTCATTAATTCACTAACTATATGTTTTATCATACATTGTCACCTCAAGATATCTAAAAAGCTTAGATGTGAAGTAAAGAATGATCCATATCCACAATCAACACAGGTATTTTACAAAAAAATGCACATATAGAACTATGGTTTTAATCTACAATTGTCTTCTAGATATAGAGATACTACCAAGAAGCCCTTCCCTTTGCCTTTCTTCCTTGTACTTGTCCACCATTTCAATGACTAAGTACAGGAATATGTCCAAGTCCAAGAGGTGGATGGACAGAGGCCACTCCCAGAACACAGTCCAGCCTAAAACTAGCACAAGAACCTTTACATAGGGATTGTTTTACTACCTCTGTTTTTGACATACTTTGGACATTAAGACTTGGCCTTTAATACACAGCAATAACTAAAATGCCTATAGGGAACAATGGACAGACAACCTGAACTTGTCTCACAACTCACCAGCAAAGAATCTTTCCCTGTGCACTTCCTTCCCTGGCCCCACCACTGGGTCACCACACTGCTCCAAGACATCTATTATAACAACCTCATTCCCCAAATACAGCCATTCCTTTGTATTAACAGAAAACATATTTAAGGTATTATATTACACTCTATACTTTAACATATGTTTTATACTTCTAAACATCTAGAAAGACTAGATGTTTCAAATAAGAACTTAAGTTTGTCCACAATACACACAGTAGCATTGAATAAACTACACACATTAACAAAGGATATAATCTGACAGTGTCTTCTAAATAGAAATATTCCAGCCTAGAATACTTCCCCTTCTGAACTCTATCAACTTAGTAGTTGCATCTGCAATGCTTAGAGGGGATTTTTTTTTTAACAAATTTGCTTCCACAAATAAAATTCTGTCATTTTCAACAAAGTCTTCCCTATGAATTAAAAAAAAAAATGTACAAAATGTGCTAGTTTACTAACTCTACTTTTCATACACTGGCAACCTCTTTAACATCAAGAAATACTAGATGATATAAAATTAGGACTTGTATGTCCATTGTATAAACTATATACACAGCAAAATAAAACAAAATGCACACAACATATAAAATGATGGTTTATCTTGTCTAACTACGGACTTACTGGCTTAGGGTCCTTGGCACTTCCTTCTCCCTCCTTCCTGAAACAGCACATAATATGTACTGCTGTGGAGGTGGTTTGACAATTCCATTTCCAAAAGATCTTTCATATGAATTTTAACAAAATTATATCTACAATATGTGTTATTTCATGACATCTACTTTTAACATACTTTGTGCACTTCTAAACAACTAGAAAGACTAGATGTTTCAAATAAGGACTTAATTTTGTCCACTATATACACAGTAGTGTTGAATAAACTATACACATGTAACAATGGTTATATTTGAAATTGTCTTCTAAATAGAAACATTCTGGTCTAGAGCCTTTCATTTCTCCCAATCCCTTCTCTTCACTACAAACCCAGTGGATGAGTTCAGGCACATGTGTCACTTAGATGTGGTTTTACAATTTCATTTCCAAAAGCCATTTTCAGAAGACAGTCTATGAATTTTAACACAAAATGTACAAATTGTGTTAGTTTAATAACGCTACTTTTGTCATACATTTGCAAACTCTTTAATATCTACAGACTAGATATTATAAAATTAAGACTAATTTCTCCAGTATATGCACAATATATACAATACAGCAAAGTTAAATGAATGCTCATAACATACAGGGCAATGGATAATCAGAAATTTTCTAGTATACACTAGCAAACACCTTTTGCACCTTCTTCCCTCCCACTTCCCTCAACCAATGAACAAGAGCACGTTCTATTTCCAAAGACAATATTTCCGACCAATTTTTAAAAGCTATTTACAGTGCTTTTCTACTACCTCTATTTTTAAGCACATCAAGCTCTTCTAAAATATTTAGAAAGACTAGATATTTTAAATAAGAACTTACTTTTCTACTACATACATAGAATTAAATAAAATTGCAGACACATAACAAGGTTATAATCTGAGGTATCTCCTCAACATAACCATCTTGGCCTGGAACCGTTCCTTCTTCACTCCTTTTTCTCTACCACCAGCTCAGTGGACAAGTACAGGCAACTGTAATGCTTAGAGGTGTTTGAACAAATTCATACCAAAAGTCATTTATAGAAGACAAGCTTTCCAATGAATTTCAACACAAAAGTAAAACATGCTAATTTTATTAACTCTACTTTGTCATACACTGTCAACTTTTTTAACATCTAGATGTTGCAAAATTAGGACTCATTTGTCCACTATATACACTATATATAAACCAAACAAAATGCACAGAACATACAGAAAAATTTTTTTTCTGAAATTGTCCAAGTATGGATATACTAGCAAATTACCTTTTGCAGTTGCTTACCTGCCACCTCCTCCAAACCAATGAATGAGTATATAGACAGTAGTGTGCTGCTCAGAGATGGTTTAACAATCTCATTTCCAAAAGACAGTATTTCCTGTGAAGTTGAGCAAAATGATATTTACAAAGTAATATTTTATTACTACTACTTTTATCATAGGCACTTCTAAACATTTAGACAGACTAGAAGTTTCAAATAAGGACTTATTTTGCCCACTATATGCAGAGCAGTCTTGACTAAACTGCAGACATTTAACAAGTTATAATCTTAAAGTGTCTTCTAAATATGAACAGTCTGGTCTAAAACCCTCCCCTTTTATCCCTCCTTCTGTGGGAATAATGCTCAAGTTTTCAGAAGACAATCTTTCCTAGGAATTTTAACACAAAATGTATTAATTTACTATTTTGTCATATATTGGCAACCTCTTTAACATCTGGAAGACTAGATGTAAATTAGGACTTGTTCATCCATTATATACACAGCATTATATACACAGCAAAGAACAAAACCAAATGCATGAACATAGGAAGAAATGGCTAATCTTGCCACATTCTAAACACACTAGCATAGAACCCTTTGCACTTCCTTATCCTTCTTCCCCCAAACCAGTGCACAAAATGTGAACTATTCAGAGATGTGGTTTGGCTATTCCAAAAAACCCCACAATATATGAATTTTAATGAAAAGATATTTCCAAAATGTGTTCTTTTTCTACCCCTACTTTTACTTTATGTCAGGCACTTCAGAACATCAGGGAAGAGATATTTTTGAAATGTACTTAGTATTGTCAAGTATACATAGAGCAGTGAGGAATAAAATGACAAACAGAACAATGGTTACAATATGAAAAAATCTTCTAAATATGACCAGCCTGGCATAGAACCTTCTCTTCTCTTCCTCTTCTCAGCCTTCTCTGCTTCACATCCTCTAACCCACAGGACAAGTGTGGATGTGTATCACTCCCAGTGCCCCTTCCAGAGGCAATCTAAATTCCATCTCAAAATCATTTCCAGAAGGCATTTTTCTATTTTTTTAAATTAAATGGTCATCACAAGACATGTGATTTTTCAAACTCTACTTTATACGCTGGCAACCTCTTTATCTCTAGGAAGCCTAGATGTAGCAAAAGTTTTCTTTTAAAATTTTGCAGGGAAAGTTGAGAGCAGCTTTTTCATATTATATACAGAGACCTTCTATAAATGGACAGTAAATCTTCCCAAAGGGTGGTGGGTACTTTCTATTGGCCAAATGTTGCAGTTATTCTACTATTTCTCTTTCCAATATCAAGCAAGTTTGGGTAGAACGATGACCAGCTGCCCGATGACCTGCTAACAGTTGCACCCGTTGTTGTCCTCGGTTCCGCACACCTTCCATGTCCCTTAAAGCCTTTGTTGGGCATTGTCAGGGTGACAGCGTTTTGTCCAACGAGGACGGAGCGATCACCCCATGTCCCGGATCTGCGCCGCTCCACCGCCTGAAGAGACGGTGAAACTTGAGCCCACGCAGACCCGCCTTCTGGGCCCTCGCGGCGCCTAACGGCCCTCCGCGCCATCCCTAGCTGCCATCTTCTCTCCCTGCCGCCTCCCGCCCAAAGTGGCCACGTCCTTGGTGGCCTGACAGGGGCTTAGCCACCGCCCGACAGGTTTGGGCAAGGAAACCCGGCGGCGGACCGGGCCCACGCTGGGAGAGGCCACCGCCATCCTCAGGACATCATGGGGGAGGGGAGGGCAGGGTTGTGCAGGGATCACACCACCAGACCCTGGGCCCCCAGCTCATTCGCCGGCCTCCGCTCTCAGCTTGTCACCGAGCTTTCTGCAGGAACTCCATTCTAAGATTTTTAATGGGTGCTGGGTACTTAATGTTAGCAAGTATTAGACAAGAGATAAAAAAAAACAAACAGAAATACCTTTTTACTGTGCCCCTTCCACGTAGGGGGGGTCGGTTTCATAAAATTTATTAACTTGTATTTTAAAAACTGTACAAGGAGCTAAATATTGCTATCCCCAAAATACTCATGAGCAGCGTGATGATCTGAGAAACTAAAATATATGCCAAAAATCAGATGAGGAAGTGGTAGCTGGAATTCAAAATCAATTTTATGTAAGTACATTCTAATATTTCACGAAAGAGTATAAGACATTGACTCTGAACTTGAGAAGTTTGAGGTTATTCAAATTAAGCATTGTTGAAATTTACAATGGCATAGATTAATGATTGAAAGCATTTGTGAATCAGGCACTATGCTAGGGGTATAACATTTTGCTAAGTGTATTGCCATGTGAAGTATAGGTTGGGTTTAACCTTTATCAGTAATTAACTCTACAGTCTTGGGCTAATTATGTAATTTCTCTAGGCCTCATTTATGCTTGTAAAATGTGTTAAGTAATATTTACTTCATGGAGGTATTAGGAGGGAAAAAAAGTTAATACCTTTAAGATGTTTAGAAGAGTATTAGGTAGGCAGAATTGCTTAAAATTGTAATTAGTATAAGATTTATTAGAAATATTCATGTTTAGTGGGATTAAATAACTTACAGAAGTCATATACTTATTCCAAGCAAAACCAAAATATTGACCAAGGCAGATTCACTTCATTATGTGCTTAAATTTTTAATGCTTTAACTTTAGCAAAGATAGATAGCTTAAGGGTTATGCAATATCCTATTTGGAAAATATCTTATAAAACATGGAGACTAGATCCATCATTTTTGTGATGTTGTACCTAAGGGCAAGTGGTTACAAGTTCCTAAATTGAGGAACTAACTACATAAGAGAAAGATTCATGATCTCATTTCTCCCAGTTCATTATTCATACAGAAGGATTGTTTGTGGCTATGGTAGTATTACTCATTTTTGAGACTCTGACAAGTTTCAGTACTTTTTACTCAGTTATGTTAGCCATGATATTCTTCCTATTTATAGGTTGGCTACATATGTAGGAGAGAGATAAGAGATTGTAGTTTTGTTATAGAAATAAAGAATTTGGCTTAGTTTTATCGATTTTCTTCAGCATATCAAAGTTAGAATGCCTGAAATGGATCAATATCAGTATTTGTGGTGGCTTCATGGTTTTGAATGAAATAATTAGGCTATTATGAAAAAATGGGGGTTTTAACGTTGAATTTGTTTTTGCTTCAGTTCTACATCTTTTCTAAGTTTCAGCTTTGGGCTCTAGATTTCAGACATAATATGCTAGATGCTAGTTAGGTATTCTGTATCTACTTAACCCAGGAAAGCCTCAAGTAATTTTTATCTCTCTAATGTAAATACTCATATGAATACAAACCAAACATAGTACCACATTCATTTACATAGTGTTTTATTATTTTCATAGTTCACCTTGAACTTTTTAAAAAATTTGGAACTCAGAAATGACTCACTGATTTAGTTTAGAGATATATATTTCTCTACTTTTTAGATGAAGAAAACATTGTTAAATGAAATGACACCTGTGGAGCTCACATCTAAAACTGATGGCTCACTCAAGATTAGAAACTAGGGTTCCTCTTGAGTCTAAAATAAAGGAGCTAGAAAATTGATGGCAATTTGTACATAATGACTCACTAATTTATAGGTAACATGAAATCAAAAGGGAGGATTTCTAAGTAGAGAAATAAATTATTATCTCTGGTCTTAGGAATATAGAAAACTGTAGTCTCCCAATATTATATTTATCAATGTTAGTTAGATTGTGAGAACATATTTAGCTAGACAGATATTCACTTTATAACAAGAGATGCAAATAGAATATATCTTTGGCTTTATTTGAGTTCTTTAGCATCCTTAGTTTCTTCAGAAGCTTAATTTCATGAGTGAACCATAATTTATTCATTTTATTTTCAGGGGAGGGATTAGGGGGAGAATAATTGAGGTGCATTTTATATCCTGGCACATAATTAATACAATGTTTCCTTTTAAGTCCCTTTAAATGAACAGGCAATTACTCTAAGAGTTGTCCAAAATAATATTTTAAATATTATTTTAAAATAAAAGTGCTCTTTTCACTTATAGGTGAAGATATATTTACATAGTATAGGTGGAGGTATATTGAGAAGGCTTACTCTTTCCTCTATCACTGGCTTGTTGATAAGCTAATTCTAAACCTTAAAACCATGCCATAGAAATTAATTGCTTTTAAGGCCCCATGTTCATTACAATGGAATTTTTTTTATTTTGAGGGTGACATGGTCAACTTAGTATGTTAAATAAGGGATGAGAAGCTAATTTAAAATGAATTAATGAGAAAAGATAGCTACACAATTAGGGCAGAATATTTATCATAAATTGTTAAGAAAGTTAAGTTTTAATGATGCAGGTTGTGGTAAAAATTTACACTAAAAACAATTACACAATTTTTTCTACCAATTTTATATTAGTTTTTCATCAGTATTGAGAATAAAACTAAGTAGAGAGACCAAGATGGCATCGATCTAGGTGGGTACTCATGATTCAGATCTCCAGGGACGGCCAACTGTGGACACGGTCTTGCCCGAGGGTCTGTGCTGTGGGTGCACGGAGTGAGAAGCTTGGGTCATCTAGCACCTGGCAGATCGACGACATGGAGTGATCAGTGGAGATTCGTGAGTTCTGGACCTGCCTGTGGTGGTCAACACAGATGGCTGAGCCCCGACCACACAGAAAATGGCTGGCTCGAGCCGCGGATCCTACATCCGAGACTCCCACTGCCTGCTGGCTTGTGGGAGCATACTCTGAGGGAGGGAAGGCTCTGACAGAAGGTGGAGAGGGGTTTAACTTCTGTGGATTTGTCTGCCTGGACCCCCTCATAACTTAGGGAGCAGATAAGCTGGCTGGAAACAGTGCCAGGCTAAGGGGAGAGGCAAAAATGCTGAGCAAACTTGTTTTATGCAGCTGCCC
>JAQZBX010068982.1:0-15654 GCA_029593785.1 Cabassous unicinctus | reverse complement strand
TTTTTTAAGATTTATTTATTTATTTATTTATCCTCCCCTTGCTGCTTGTGCTTGCTGTGTCGATTCGCTGTGTGTCTTCTCCGTGTCTGCTTATCTTCCCCTTGCTGTGAGGTCCCGCTGCATCAGCCCCTCACGCCGCGCGGGCCGGCCTGCTCTCACAAGGAGGCCCCAGGAAGCGAACCCGGGGCCTCACACATGGTAAACGGGGGCTCTATCGGTTGAGCCACACCCGCTTCCTGTTGTGAGGGCTTGCTGCATCAGCCCACTAGGGTGCGCGGGCCGGCCTGCCCTCACAAGGAGGCCCGGGAAGCGAACCCGGGGCCTCCCATATGGTAAACGGGGGCTCTATCGACTGAGCCACTCCCGCTTCCAGACTGGCAGCTTTTAAAAAAACAGAGGACTACAAGTGTTGAAGAGGATGTGGAGGAATGGGAACCTTCATCCACTGCTGGTGGGAATGTAGAACAGTGCAGCCATTGTGGAGCGCAGTTTGGTGGTTCCTCAGAAAACTATAGATCTACCATATGATCCAGCAATTCCAGTGCTGGGTATATACGCAGAAGAATTGAAAGCAAGGACACGAACAGATATATGCACAACAATGTTCATAGTGGCATTATTAACTATTGTCAAAAGTTGGAATCAACCCAAATGCCCATCAACTGATGAATGGATCAACAAAATGTGGTAAATACATACAATGGAACATTACTCAGCTGTAAGTACTACAAGTTTTTTTTTTTATTTCTTTAAACAGTAGTAACACACAGGATAACATGGATGAACCTTGAGGACCTTATGTTGAGTGAAGCAAGCCAGGCACTGGAGGACAAATATTACATGACCTCAATGATATAAATTAAGCAAACTGAGCAGACTCACAGAGCTAGAGTCTGGAAGATAGGTTTACAGGAAATAGAAAGGGAGAAGAAGGTTGTGAGCCAACGCCCATACGGGTGAAATCTATGACAAGGTGGAAGCATGTAGTTGTGCAATGAAGGGACATGGCAGGGTTATAGTGATAATATTGGGTTGGGTGGTACAGGTTTGACAGGGGGGTAGGATGGGGCGTGTGGGTTGGATGGCCCATGGAACTGGGGGGAGTGTTGGAGGGAGCAGGTGAAGACTGGGGATTGATGGGTACGGGGTTGAAATTACAATGTTGGGAATGCTTGTTTGGCAATATGACAAGGAAAGATTGCTGGTTTAGGGTTTTGGATGGAGGGCATTTGGGCCAGAGCACACCTGGGGCAGGCTTCTAGAGAACATGTGAGTGATCATTTTGGCATAGTGTGTTGCATAACTGGGTAGAGACCCACATAATGAGCAGAAAGGTGTTAGACTCCCATCCTAGAGAGGCCCACTATGTTCTCAAAGAGAGACACAGGAGTGACTTGAGAGCATCGGTGGTGCCTAATAGGGGAGGGCAGACTGGTGTGTCAAGCCCTCAGTGAAAATGTAAGTAATTATGAATCTTGTCCTTCAAGGAGTGAAGCCTGGTGGTCACCATGGGCCCAAGGGGGGGTGGTGGTGGTAGGAGGAGGAACAAAATAGATGGAACAGGGGGCATTTTGGGAGTGATGGGAATGTTCTGCATGATCTTGCAATGATGGATACAGGCCATGTTAAATTTTATCAGATTTTATAAAAGTATATAGTCCAAAATGTAAACCATAATATAAACCATTGACAATGGTTAGTAGCTATATTTCAATATTTGTGCACCAATTGTAACAAATATACCATCCACACATGTTATTGATGGGGGAAAGGGGGAAAGGGTGAGGATGTTGGGTATATGGGAATCCTCTGTATTCTGTACGTGACTCTACAGTGACCTAAAACTTCTTTGAAGAAAAAATGAAAAGAAAAAAAAAAGTAAGACACTGGGGGAATAAATGGGAGAAAATGTCACCGTACATACAGGACAACAGTCTTTCAGTGATGAAAGGCAAAATATCAAAAAAAAGTTTTTTTTTTCTTTAAATATTTTTCATTATTTGTTAATATCTCAAATTTTAAAAATATTTTATTTTTACTTATTATTAATTTTTTCTGTATTTTACTTCTTATGTATAAAACTATCATTATTATTCATTTTCTTATTAATTGTATGTGGTTATTTTATTGGCTTCATTATTGAAGAGGTTTTAGATCACAGAAAGGTTACTGTGGCAGGGGAGGATCATTGGTGTGGGATGTCAGTGAGGGCAGATACATGGAAGGAAGTTCACCAGGGTATACATATAAGGCATATAAATGTGTTCAAATGTTCATGGGGTATTGTCACAGTGGGTGGAGATTCACACAATAACCAAAAGAATATCAAATTCCCATCCTGGGGAGCTCTGCCACATTTTCTAATGGAACAACAAGAATGCCCCAAGTACAGGTCAATGACTTGTGAAGGAGGATGGTCCATTGAAGGACCCTTGATATTGATGACTATGCTTATGAGCTTTTGCTCTTGAAATTGAAACTTAGCCTAGTGACGTAGGATGTCTAAGAGTTACCTACTGGGAGCCTCCTTTTTGCTCAAATGTGGACTCTCTCTAAGCCAAACTCAGCATATAAAAGCAATAACTTCCCCCCAGCTTGGGACATGACTCCCAGGGATGAGCCTCCCTGGTACCGAGGGATTGTTACCAAGTACCAACAAGCAATGCATCTGGGGGGAAAAAAAAGACCTTGACCAAAAGGGGGAAAACCTAAAGATAAATGAGTTTGTATGGCTGAGAGACTTCAAAGTGAGTTGGGAGGCCAGCCCAGAGATAGTGTTTATGCATATCTCAACAGGATCTCATTGACAGCCAAAGTAGATATGACCCCAAATAGCGAAGCTCCTCAGGGATATGTAGACATCCAGACACTGTAGTCAGGGCAGATAGCTCAGGAATTTGGCCCCTTGCCAGTATGCCCTAATCTGGTATTTATATTCCCCAGTGTGACAGAGTTAGACTCACCAGTGGTTTCCCTATGCATGACTCTTCTGTCCCTCTGTTGGAACCTATAATTAGTACTAGAGTTGGTAGGTGTACATCCAAGAGACTTAAATCTTTGGGCTTTCCATGTGCCAGCTGAGCCCTGAATCTCGATGTAATTACAATACCTACTCTCCAGTTCAATGGACTTACCCAGTACAACTAATGGGGAGGAGATGGACAAACAACATACCAAGGAACTGAGAGTACCTACAACTGCAAGCAAGTGAGTCCCATCCATCAAATGTATGGGATTGAAGCCCCACTCAGTTAATGGTGGAGTGGGCATCACCCTCCCAGAGTCCTCAGGATTGGGAAATGAACTATGGACTAAAATAAAGTTACTAGTATTCTACTATAGACTTATTGTGATTGTAGCAATGGAAGAAATACCATTGTTGTGGAGGCAGTGACCCATGGATGTTGTGGGGTTAGGGAGAGGGAAAAATAGGCGTAATAGGGTGGCATTTTCAGGACTTGGGAATCATCCTGAATGACATTACAATGACAGATAGAGGCCATTATATATCCGGCCATAACCTACAGAGTTGAATGGAAGAGAGTGTAAACTACAATGTAAACTATAATCCATGCTTAGTGGCAATGCTCTGAATGTGTTTATCAATTGCAATGAATGTACCACACCAATGAAAGATGTTGCTAATGTGGGAAAATGTGGGAGGTGTGGGGAGCAGGGCATATGGGAATCCCCTATATATTCTCTGTAACATTAATGTAATCTAAGTAACTTTTTCTGAAAATAAAAAAAGTGAAAAACCAAATCTAGGAGAGCAGAGTGGGTGTAGCTCAGTGGTTGAGTGCCTGCCTCACATTTAGGAGGTTCTGGGTTCAATCCCTGGTACCTCCTTAAAAAAATATCTAGGGGACTCCCATATATCCCACCCACTCCCTCTCTCATATTTTCCCCTATTACCATCTTACCTGAGTATGGTGCATTTGTTACAAATGATAAATATTGAAGCATTGTTACTAATCATGGTCTATACTTTACATTATGATTTACACTTTGCACTGTACAATTTTATAGGTCTTGACAAAATGTATAATGGCCTGTATCCATCATTACAATATCATGCAGAACAATTCCAATGCCCCATTTTCCACCCATTTTTTTCCTTCCCTTCCCCTCAGAACCTTTGGTAACCACTATCTATATCTGTTTTACAAGTTCTTCCATTGCTACAATAATAATAAATCTACTTTGGTCCATGGTTGCACTCCCCTCTTATGTTTGTTCATTCCTCAGTCTTGATGACTTTGGGATTGTGATGCCCACTCTGCTTCAGATTGAGAGGGGGCTTAGGTCTTATAGGGCAGGTGGAAGAAACTGTCTTGCTTGCAGTTGTAGATATTATTCTGTTTTTTGGGAATGGGCATTGTCCATTATCATCATTTTGTTAGTTTTGCTGGGTGAGTCTGATGAACTGGAGAGTAGGTGTTGGCTGCAACTCTGCTGAGATTCAGGGCTCAACTGGTACATGAACAGACCAAAGATTTAATTCTCTGGGACATATATTTAACAGGTATAGTGCTAATTATAGGTTCACATAAAAGGGGTAGAAGAATAATGTGCAGGGAAACTATAAATTAGTCTAACTCTGTTACATTGGGGAAATAGGTTATCATATATTCCAAGGTAAGGCCCACTGACAGGGTGCTGATATCATGGGGTTGTGTGTCTTGCCTATAGTGTCCAGATGTCTCTAGAGCCCTTAGGAGCCCCCCTCTTTGAGGTTTTTTTACTGTGGCAGTCAAAGAGATTCTGCTGAGATGTGCATAAGCATAACCACTGGAATGACCTCCTAACTCACTCTGAAATCTCTTAGCCATAAAAACTCTTTTGTATTTAATTTTTCCCCCTTTTGGTCAAGGTCTTTTTCCAAATGCATAACTGGTTGGTGCTTGGTATTAATCCCTTGGTGCCAGGAAGTCTCATACCCGGGAGTTATGCCCCATGCTGGGGGTGGGGGGGCTGCTGAGGGAGCAGTTGGTGAGTTTATTCGCTGAGTTTGGCTTAGAGAGAGGCCACATTTGAGTAACAAGGAGGTTTTCAGGAGGTAACTCTTAGGCAATGATATTAGGCTAAGTTTCAATTTTACAAGAATAAGGTTCATAAGTACAAGCATTAATATCAAGGGGTTGGCATATTCATCTGTCTTCTTTTCTTAGGCACTACCTATATACTCTAGAGATTCTTGCTACTCTATTAGAGAACATAGTAGAACTCCTAGGGAGTAAATTTTAAGCTCACTGCTAACCAGTATTTATCAAAGAAGTAATAAAAATTATTTTCAGTCGGAATTACTTTAAGTACACATAATCAATACACCCTTACAGATGTTCTAGAGAAAGTTCTTGGGTATAGAGAAACTGCCATGTGGACTGTCTCAGAGGAGACAACACACAGAAATTGCTTTGACTGGTGTGAAACTTTTTTTTTAAGGAGGTACTGGGGATTGAACCCAGGACCTCATAAATGGGAAGCAGGCACTCAGCCACTGAGCTACATCTGCTCTCCTGAAACATTTTTAAAAAATCTATCCTGGGAAACTCATCATTGCATTTCTAAAAGGATACTACAATGAATACCATTTTGTTCATTACATATTGTCCTTTTATACAGAATTCTGGGAAAGGTCATGTCTGAATTTAGTATAAGGAGTGTACTAAAATTTGAAATGGAAAATTTTCCAGGATATATTATTCAGTGAAAAAAGCAAAGAATATAAGTGTCATAGCATGCTCCTGTATGGCCATGTTCTAGAACCTCCTAGACTGTATCTAGTCTGGGGACAGCATGGCCTTGGCATGAACATTAAGGCAGCTGTGAAGTTGCAACAGCTGGAGGATGTCAGCCAACTACAATCGCCACAGCATATTCTCTTGAAAGATCTGAATGGTGCTCTTCCATGGCCACCATTGTTACTAATTCAAAAAATAAATTTAAAAAGAGGAAATACTTTTCTCAAGAAAGACAGACAGAGAGGAGTCATTCTTTTCCTGAGAATTTGCCTTGCTTTTAACTCAAACATTATGAATTGCATAACAGACAAGATTTTCCTTTTTGGGTCCACTGCTAGAAAGCTCAGAGCCAAATTTGTAGTTCTCCTAAAGCAAATGTGCATGTTTAAGTTTCTGAAACACATTTTATCTTCATTTTTGGCTCCACTTTGTTCCTATTCTTGTTCTATTTTCTTTTTTGGTTCTACTTTAATTTTTATTATCTTTTATAATTCAAAAATGAAATTCAAAAAGCTTGTAGAACATATGTGGATCTAGCTCACGGTTTGGGCCCTAGTCCAGCTGAGCCTACTCAAGATCAACCAACCCTCATCCAACAAAATAAATGTTTATTGTTATATGCATTATTTACAGCAATAGGACCAACAAAATCATATTCTCTGATTAAATGAAGCAAAACTGGAAATTACTAATAAAAAGAGTATTATACAAAAATACCCAGCCACCTGGAAATGTAAAAACTCTATTTTTAAATAGCTCCAGGGATTTACTAATTGAAATGATGGATTTAAATATCATCAGAGAATTTCCCTCTCTTGATACTTAATATGCATATATAAACAAAAAGCAAAGGGCACCCGTAACCAGTAAACAAAGGGAGGAGTCTAACCTAATTCAATAAACTCCCCAAGATATTTATTATTATTTCTTGGAGTGTCTAAGAAGAAATAAACAAAATTCAAGAGTAGCAGAGAGATAGAGCATTGCACAAGGCTAACCTTGCCTCACTCCTAGAAGCTGGACTAGGTAAGGTTGAAAATTTTTGAGAAATTTCACCAATACTCCAATATGGGTAGATGCAAATTAAATTATCTATTTTTCTCTTCTATTGGAAAGGGGTAAAATAGGAAAGCAAATCAGGGGATTTGTCTTCCTTTCTGAGATGATGGTTCCCGTCCTCCACAGTTTTATTACTCATAGCCAAAAGACATGTTTCCATGGAATGGTATATAATATACCTATCCTCTTTCATTCCCCTCCAATCAGTCCTGATACAAGCCATTTAAAAATCCCAATATCAGAAGAGAGCAGAGCTAGATATTCTAAAGGTTGCACTGGTATTAGTCAAACTCATCCCTTCTCTCCTGCCATTCTATGAGGCCACAGAAGAGTATGTAGAACACAAATTATCTAGCCCTGAAGTTGTAGCCTAGAGGGCAAAACAAATTAGCTTTAGATAGGAAAGTCAAGGGACATTTTATCGGAGCAAATAGAATGTCTGGACAGAGCTACCCAAGACGAGCAAATTAAAAAATAACACAATACAGGTATGCAAACATTCTACAGAAGTGAAGGGGTTTCTCAGCCTGTATCTTGCTTATAAAAAAAATTCAGGACCCAGAGGGCTTTTTAAATATCTGGAACAAACTGTTTTAGTGCAGGCTGGTGATGCTTTTGTCAAAATAGGTCTATCAAAAACTTTGGGTTTTCTGTGTATTTGATTCCAGTTAATGCCATGTGTCAAAAGTCCAAAATTCTCAACAAAGTATGTCTTTCTGTATAGACTTAATTATGGGTACGTTGGGCCCATAGGGTTTCCATGGGACCATACCATTAAACTTTCTGGGAGGCTCTTTGTCCAGCTGATAGGCTCTACTTGATGCCATGTTAATCCTTTAGAGGTCGTAACAAGGATGTTACAGCCATACCCTTAATTTGGTCTGTACTATGACTTGCTCGTAGCACTCTGGATTTGGTCATTTCCCTGAGGCTATGCTATAATGGCCAGGCCTTTGATTTAGCAGAAACAATTTAATTTTCCAAACCTATAATTTCTGGGCTCTCAATACTCATTCTAAATTCTGCTCTTACAGTGCTTTATCAAATGCAACCAGAAAAGCCAGCTTTTCCGTTCAACATTCTGCCTTGAATTTCATCACCCAATCCTCCAAGTTCATTTGGTACATTTTCTGCTTTCCAAATTACCAAAGGCAATGGTTTTATAAAATATTTTGACACTTCATAACACAAGTTGCCATTTTTAGAGCCTCCCATAATGATTTACTAGCCATTGTTGCCTGATCCCAAAGTCACTAACCGTATATTTTAGGTTTTTTGTTATGGCAGCACCTCATTTCTAGGTACGAGTTTCTGAAAAGTCATCTATTGCTGTGATGATACCACATTAAAACAAATAAACAAACTTGAAATGTCAGTGGCTTACAACAAACAACATTTATTTCTGGCTAATGCATCTGCAGTCAGCTGGGAGTCATCTTATCTCAGCTAGGCCTGCTCCACTTGGCTGCTGGTTGGAACCAGGTCTGCTCCATGTTTCTCATCTTCCTCAAATGAGCTGCTACCTGAGGCATGTTCTCCTCATGGCAAAAGGCAGGAATGCCAGAAGGCAAGCTTAACTTCACATAAGTTCATTTCAAGTCTCTGCTTGTACCATGTCCGTTACTATTCCCAATTGTCAGAACAAATCACAGGGCTAAATCCAAAGTCAAGGTATGGGAAAGTACACTGTCCAATCTGAGGCCATGTCAAGGGTATGGATGTATAAGACTACTACAATAATTATATAATTATTGGGACCAATAATTCAATCTAACAATGATTTTATACTGTTTTTCTTTTTGTCATTTATTTAAAGTTTCCTTCTGGTCTAATAGATAGTCAATTTTACAAATGTTCCCAGGATCCTTGTAAGGAAGTTGCATTATTCAGACCCTCCATTTCTTAATTTTTTGTCATCTTGTTCTATTTATGATTTGACAAATGAGTTACATTCTTTGTACCACTATTTTTTTCCTGTCAATTTCAACTCATGTATTTTACTTGGTGCATAAAGATTCATAACAGCTATAGCCTCATTGTAGGTTATAATCTTAATTGCTATAAAATGCCCCCTGGTCCACAAGTCTCTAAGTATTCTCTTCCTGGATTTGATATTGATTTTATGATTGCTCCCAACTCAGGGCATGCTGGGTTCTAAATTATATGAATTTAAAGACAAAAATAAGGGGGCAGGAGGAAAACTGGCTTCACCTTGCAAGGTATCTCAGGCAAGTGGGTTATAACAAAATAATTGTGGAATATCTTCATCACAGTCGGATCTACTTCATCTAACAAGAAAGCCCAATGATAGCTAGAGATTTAGGGTATTCCAAGAGCTCTAAATCCTCCCACAAGCTCAAATTTCCCAGGGCCCCAGTTCTTTCTGGATCAATGCCCTAATTTTCATATGCTACCCGATGAAGTTGTGAATTCAACTGATGTAATTTGGGTCAAAGTTTGCATTTTTTCTTATGACTTCAGCCCTGCGATTGCAAGAGATGAAGCTCTTTTAGCATAGCCACAATGTGACTTGAACTGAGAATTTGTTATTATCCTTAAGTTGAACAGAGCCAGTAGAAGCAGCTATCTCGTTGAAGTCCCTTAATATTGGTCTATGATGGCAACTTGGTCTCCCAAAGCCTTTGATGGGCATGCTATCCCAGATGACCACATTTCAGTAAGAAAAGTACCTCATTTGCCATTAACTGTCATAGCTGCCTGAGACTCATCCCTCAATACTTATGTGATTTTTCACTCCATTCCTCCCCAGTTAAATTTGATAACCATTTCCAGATTTCCATCCCTAGCGATTTTCCTGAGTACCTGTTGCTTACAACTAAAACTAATTTTTATGTCAGTAAACTACTTGGTTGAGAAAAACAAATGAATTTGACCTGCATAAGCATGAAGGAGTTTACTGAAAGGATATGTGATAGCTCAAAGATTCAATGGGAAAGCTAGAGAAAGGGAATCAGAAACAGGAACAATGGGCGTTTAGGCAGCAAAAAATACAATTATCTTGCCACAAAACAATAATAGTATTAGGAAATGGCTACTGGCACAACCACTTGCTATCACTGAACTCTCAAACTCCAACCCCCAACGGCTATGAATAATCCATGAATCTCTGGGACACTCCCTCCTGATTCAAAGTTTAGGGCAGTGGAGTCAGATTGTACAGGCCTTCATTACATGTCTGTGCTCTGTCAGGCCATGGGGTGAGAAGTGTCATCTTCTTTGGTCTCCTGAATAAAAAGTGAGGTTTTGTGTTCTCGCTTCCCTCTGCTATCATATAAAAGTATTTACTCATTGCATAAATCTCCAAATTTTACAATGGTATACCCCATCATTAAAAAATGTTTGAGCTCACCCCATATAGACATATATATAATTTATGAATAAATATGTATATATTGGGGTGTGCACAACATTTTACTCACATGTATTCACAAATAAACTGTATACATGTGCACACACTATATATATATTGTAAATCATAATACATGCTAAAGTAATCTTTTCTAAAGGATGAGATATAGCATAGAAATTTTAATATTTCTTCCAACAGGATGTGGTGGATTATTTCATACTCTTGACAGGTGTGTAGCAAGTCTGGCAACCTGTTTGTCTTTTTCCTTCTATGCTCAAACTATACTGTTACCTTGTGACTCTAGCAATTAGCTGTGGCTGGAAGTGATATATTCCATTTCCAAGCATGGCCCATAAAAATCTTCTCTTGGTCCCAGGCTCTTCCCCAACCACATGATGGAATTCGTGGAAGAATCTAATGGCAAAAGAGGTTGCTGAGTCACAAGAAGGAAAGAGCCTAGGACTTGAAAGGCTATGTAGAAGAGAACCCTCACCCCCACCTCACCTCACTGCTGATAGGATTTTGTATGAGTTAGAAATAACATTTTATTTTGGTTAGCCACTGAGATTTAAGGCTTTATCTGTTATAGAAGCTGTGTTAACCTAATCAGTACACCTGTTTAAATATTAACAGTGTTAAAGGAACTCCTAATAAAAGTAAATCAGTGTCAAAAAATACTTCTTACCAAAGAAGTTTCATGGTTTTTCTTTATGTATAAGCTAAAAAGCTATACATTGCTCTAAGTCATTAAAATTTGATTTGTCATCTTCTGATATTGAAAGATTAAATACTACTGAATATTTTATGTGTTTATTTCAGGATTACATATTCAAAGTGCTCAATTACTAATGTATTACTTGGAAATAAAGCAATTATTATAAAACAAGTAAGAGGGATGGCAGGGGACTTTAAAACAACGTATTAATGGAAACATTTGGAACTTATTTAAAGCATGCTTTTCTAGTTTACTAATTTGTTGGGTCAGACACTAGCTATATTTTAAGTAATAATTCTCTTGTGCCTAACCTCAGAAGATAGTATGCTATAAAAATTCTGATAGACAAACCTGGTGCCAATCAGAAGGGTGATGAAAATAGCTAAATTAATCAGCTTAACGTTAAAGAAAGGGAGCTGACAAGTGTTTAGTAATTTTATTATTCTTACCATCTTTACTATTCTAAATAGGAGCATAACAAGTCAGTAAGTGTAGAACATCTGAATATCAACTTCCTAGCCATTCCTCATTTATTTCAACTGATTAAATTCATGAATTTGAACTTTGCTTTTTTATAGACTAAAGACTAAAAGTGGATGGTAGACAGCATTTAAAATATAGATTTCCCATGTACAACTAATAGTTTGTTTCACTGGCGAATAGATTATATTGTAGTACTTAACACAAAACCTATGCAATTCTTCTAAAATTAAGGTAAACCTTTTCTCAGAATTATATACTAATTCCTTAATATGAATTCAACATTCAAGAATTTTCTTTTGATAGCTAGAGCGGCATAGAGGACAAGTGTATATTTCTCCCAAGGAAAACTCCTCTAAAGCGAGAAGACAAGTGTGATGAAACATATGTGAGCAAGATAAGAGAACAATCTCACGGGAATGCTGATTATTACTTTTCCCTGAAGATGCACACTGAAAATTACTGGTAAATGAGAGTGGTGTAAGGCAAATGGAACATTCATAGATCTCCTGATGAAGTGCCTGCAACACAAGGGAAAACATGAGTTTTTTAATGGGAGGTTATTAGTTTTATCACAATAAAAAGTTACTTAAATTTAAATGAAAAAATATATAACAAGAGATATGTATCTTCTAAAAAATAAAGTTTCATTTTGTGCTAAAATAACAGTAATTATACCTACACTCTGTTACTCTTTTTAAAAATAGAAAAGACATAGTCACCCATCTCTGATATGCAATTTTAAAACAAAAATATTTATAAAATGCTGAACATTAATAATCCACATTTCTTTTTAATTAAGCAATAAAGGGTAGCGCACCTCAAAATACTTGACTTAATGTAGCTACTAAAGATCTTTTAAAATTTGTCAACGTTTATGATTTTTTAAAGTAAGTTTTTTCTTCTGTTAGTTTTTTCACTACAGAGGCAAGAAAAGGCCAAGCCAGGACTAATAGGAAACTCTCCATGTTGGCAATAGGTATGAGCCTTTTCTCCTTCAATGTTTTCATTTTTCACAAAATAGTATCATCAAATCAGAATTTCAAACTAAAGGGACCTCAGAAAAAAGCACTGACCTCATGACTGAGGCCAGGGGCACTTCATCCCTCAAGCCAAGATGCAACTAGGGCAGGATATATTCTGGGCTGGACATTACCAGTCTTTATGCCTCAGATAAATCTGCCAGAAAATAAAAATTGAACCCAGCAGAATTTCCCCTCAAATGTCACGCACCGTTGCAGACTTGTGGTGATTTTAGCTGATTTAGTTTTTTGTCAAGACAGCCAATCTAAAGCCTACCTGTATTTGAATTTTCTCCCAGTCCTCTTCTGTAATTTCATGGCCATAGTTTTCCTGCAACTGCTGGAGAATGCTTCTATTTATAGCGAGGCAGTGATCAATTTCTGAAAAGAGCTCTTCTATATTTGTGTCATATGAACATAATATTCGGTGACTGATTTCTGTGAACTGAAAAGGAGAAATGGAGGATGGATGGGGAAACATACTCATCAATTTTGACATTTTTGGTATAGGTGTAAGGGAAACACTTTCTTGAGTCCTGATTGCCTATTTTATTAACTTTCCTAAATATCTGTTCTTATAAAATGCTTTTTGTGGAAATGGACATAAGGCTATTTACTTAATAATTACAAATCCAGGAATACATATGAAATAAACAATTGAGAGATGAATTAGAATTTTTAAAAGATTAGTCACATTATCATCCTCTTCTGGTACCGTTTTACTCTAATCTGTATGGAGGACTGCCACTGTACAATGCCACTATTTCCTAGAGCCACCACCATGCTTTTGCTAATTAGAACAGCTTTATCTCTTTACTTGCCAGCCATCTTGTGACTGATCATTTAGCATGACTATTAGAAAAAGAAAATCCAAGAGAATACTATCACCTTCTTTTAACCTGTTCTTCATTCTCCTTTTCTCACTGAGTTCTGAAATCATAATTTGAAAATCACCATCGCCCAAGGACCTTAAAAAAAATCTCTTTACATAAGCTGATCCTTCAGAATAGACCTTTAGGACTTTTCTTAAAATTCTGTTTTCACTACTAGCATAGATATAGTGGTAGCAGCATATTACATTTTATCTCAAACCTTTACAAAGTTTGCTCTGAAAGTAGTGCCCTTGAATAAACTTTAATGTTTCCCTCAAAGTCAGTTCTTTTTATAATATAATATGATTTTGATTTAAAAAGATTTAGAAAAACACAGTGATATATTTTATGACAAATAATTTAACTTGAAGATTACTGTTTGGTTGTGACACGTCATGCTATCACCTCCTGATGGCAATCAGCCAAATTGCTAGGATGAAACAAAATCAATACACTGCTCTGTTAGAAAGCATGTATCTGCAATGTAAATTAGCTCATAAGTGATTAGTGAAATGGAATAAGGCCTACATAATGTAGAAGTCACATGGATTCACGGGTGATTTCCCCCGCAGTATGTTAATTTTTGTATCATTAAAAAGTAACAGCTAATAATAAACAAAAGAAAAAACAAAAACAAAAAAAGTAACAGTTGGTAAATGCAAAGTATAACATAATATACATCAGCCTGTTTTCTGCCTCTTGTCTCAGTTTGGCCATGAGCTCTAATTTGAAAATATTTACTATGTGATTCTTATGGTCTTTGTATATTTTTAGCCTTTATCTCCCTAATTAGGAAATTTCAACCTTTCTTTATATGACCTTCCACCAAGATACCATCACCCCTTTCTTAAAAAGGTAAAGTTCTATATTTATTGTATTATTTATTAGAAATTTATATATATCTGCTAAACTTTAGTCGAATTTTCATTAATGTAATTGTTAGTTTTGTTCTTGTTTTGGTTACAATGTTGTACTAATTTTAAATGGTTTGCCTGGTCTCATATTCCCCATAAGTCCTTCATGGTTTTTCAGGAATTTATGATTATGGTAGATTGAGTTATGTACCCCAGGAAAAAAAACATGCTATTAATCTCAATCCCATTCCTATGGGTATGAGCCTATTGCAAATAGAAACTTTTAAAGATATTATTTATAGTTAATGTGTGGCCATATTAATCAGGATAAGTCTTACTCCTACTTCTGGAAGCCTTATAAAGAGAAAGCCACAAGAAGCAGCCAGAAGTCAAAGGAACCTGGAAGAGAAAGGTGACAGGAAGCCCAGGAACCACAGGGATTGCCTGCCCATTAGAATGCCCACCACCCCAGAAGGAAGCAAGCCTTCTAGCTGCCAAAACTATGAGACAATAGATTACTGTTGTTTAAGCCAAAACAAGTTTGTGTGGGATTTGTCATATCAGGCTGAAAACTAAGACAATAAGTTACACATTAGCAGAAATGCTTACATAGAAAAGTGATATAATGATTATAAAGGGCTTTAGGAGCTTATAAGTCAATATCCTTGAACAGGCTGGAAAGGATGAATAGTTTCATGGGTTTTAAAGATTTGGATTATCAGAATAGGAAGAAAGGCAATTCGAGTTCAGGAAATCATATGTGAAAAATCTGAAACAGTGGGGGCATAGATGAGTAAAGAGCGAATTTTTTAAAAAGATTTGGGGCATAGGTCAGTATTTTATTTTATTATTTCTCTCTCCATAATCTTCTTAAAATGGTGTATGAATAATTAGAAAAAAATTTTAGCATAATAAAATTGTTTTGAGAACTTTCTAAAATGTACAACTTATGAGATACTTTAGATCAGCACTGTCCAACAGAAATATAATGTGAGCCACATATGTAATCTTAAATTTTCTCATAGCCACATTAAAAAAGATTTTAAAGAGTGAAATTAATTTTAATATTATATTTGATTTAATCCAATATACCCAACATATTATCATTTTAATTTGTGTCAAGTAAACTATTAATATTACTATCTTCTTGTTCTTTTTTATTTTTTCATGACACTAATTACTTCTTGAAATTTATATTTTTGACAAAATATTTTATTTATTGTTTCTCTACCCCAATCCATGATGGTAGATGCAGCAGATAGCTGTAGTTCTTCCATCACCTTGTACAGTAACTGGCATATAGAGACACTCAATGTGTATTTGATGAATTAATGGATGGAAGGTGTTGGGGGCGATGTTGTATGAATATAACTATCATGGCCGTCTCTCCCTTCTCCTTCTTTGTCTTCTCCTTCTCCTTCTTCTTAGGTTCGCGCCACAAAGTTCCCGCGCGCGGGAATAGTCACCACGCCTAGCAATTCAAATTATCCAATCATGTATCAACACCTAAGCCTTAGTGCACTTCCCCCTTCCCTGCT
>JAQZBX010068981.1:0-15679 GCA_029593785.1 Cabassous unicinctus | reverse complement strand
TATGAGTGATTTCATTTATCTGTTTTCAAAAGTGTTTCACATGCTTTCCTAACACTTTTTGGAACAAGGAATCTTGCTTATATGCTGCCATATAAGCAGGGTTTAAAATGGAACTTTTCCTTGTATCGATTTTTCCCCTGAAATCTTGTTTCCACAGACACATAAAAAAACATATTTTTTGTCTAAGAGGAGTAGGTGAATGCAAGGAGCCCTTCCATAGGCTCAGTTCTGCCTTCTGTTGAGCACTTTGCCATGGGGATAATTACTGAAACTCTGTGTGTGTGTCTTCATCTGACAAGAAAGGAAAAAGATGAGTCATTTTGGGGCTTTCCATGTGAGAGTCAGGTCCTGAATCTCAACAGAGTTCCAACACCTACTCTACAGTTCATTGCACTCACCCAGGACAACTAACAAGGAAATGATTGTGGACAACCATCATACCAAGGGTTAGAGAGAGTTGACAACTGCAAGCAAGATAGTCACAGCTATCTGCCTCATGGGATCTAAGCCCCCTCCCAATTAGGGGTGGAGAGGGTATCACCATCCGAGAATCCTCAGCACTGGGGAATGAAAAATGGGCTAAAGTAGACTTATTGTTATTCTACTATAGACTTATTGATATACTAGCAATGGAAGAACTTATATCATTGATTTGGAGGCAGTGGCCACCAGATGTCCTGAGTTGAGGGAAAGGGAAAAATAGGTGTAGTACGGGGGAATTTTGGGGGCATTGGAATTGTCCTGAATGATGTTCCAATGGCAGATACAGGCCTTTATACATCTTGTCATAACTTACAAAATTGTGCAGGATAGTGTTTAAACTATAATCTACACTTAGTGGGAATGCTTCAATGTATATTCATCAATTGTAACAAATTTACCACACTAATGAAGGATGTTGTTAATGTGAGAAAGTGTGTGAGTGCTAGGGAGTGGGGCATACGGGAATCCCTTACATTTTTTGTTTCAATCATGTAATCTATGTTTCTTTAAAAAATAAAAAATAATTTTTTTTTAAGAAAGATGAGTCATTGGCTTTAAACTTCCTAGTTAAAAAAATAGACAGGTGCTCTTTAAACAATTGAAATCTACTATGTAAACCTGATCAAAGCAGAGAATCTGTGAATGGAGGCAGGTAAAATCCCTGGACCTCCAACCTCCACAGCAACCTCTAAGTTGGCTTCCCTCCAGAGAATGTTCTCTGATATCCACTGGATTTTCTCCCTGTACCATGTTTGATCACTTTTCAAATGATGTATTTATGTAAGTACAGTGCTTGCAAACAAAATGGGTTACAGAAATAAGTTTGCTCCTCCCATTTATCTAAAATTATCCTACCTTGATCTAATAGCAGAAGCATGCTTTGCAAAGTTGCCAAAGTGCTCCAGTCTTATTTTGTTTTTAAATGTTTTCCTCTGCATGCATATGAGTGTGTGCAGGCATGTGCATATGTGACAGTAAAATTCAATGGATGAAAAGTAGAAACCAGTCTCCACAGAGGTCAGAAACACCTCTAATTACAAGTCTCCATTCAGGCCTAAACAGAGAATTATTGCCTCTGCAAATTCTTTTCATTTTACAACAGAGCTTGGGAAACATGTAAAAAAATGTACTTGAGACCTTCTGTCTGGAAGAGGAGCTGTAATCCTGGAAAAAGGACAGGCCCCCAAAGTTCAGCAATTGCATTCAAGTCAGTCCTCTGTGCTTGGACCTATCTTGGGTTAGGCTATGAGTCCCTGGGTGGGGAAATAACCATCTTTTATTAGGCATTAGGCTATTGGCAATTAGGGAAATGCAAAGTCAAACCACAATGATATATCACTACACACCTATTAGAACAGATAAAATAATGAATAGTGACAATACTAAAAGTCTTAGGAGATGCCCAGACAGGATCCCTTCTACATTGTTGATGGGAATGTAAATGGGAAAGCCATTCTTGAAAATAGTTGCTTAAATACAAAACAAAACAAAACAAAACTGCAGAAAACTATACTAAAAATGCAACTACCATAAGATGCAACAATTGCCCTTCTGGCTATTTATGCCAGAAATCAAAATTTATGTCCACAAAAAACATGAATATTCATATCAGCATTATTTTTAGTAGCCCCCAAATTGAAACAACCCAATGTCCTTTAATAGTTAAGTTTTTAACAAATAGTCTTCCTTTTCTACCATGAAATATGAGGCAGCAAAAAACAAAAACAAAAACAAAAATCACAGACTATTGATACACACAACACCACAACACCATGGATGGATCCAGGATGCTATGCCAAGTGAAAAAGCCAACTTTAAAAAAGTCACCTATGGATGGTTCCATTTATATAACATGCTCTAGATGACATCATTTTACAGACGGAAAACAAATTAGTGTTTGCCAGTGGTTAGGAATGATGAAGATTAGGGTGGGGATCTAAGGGAAGTGGGTATGGTGTAAGGACTGAATAATTCTGTACCTTCATGTCATAGTGGTTAGACAAACTGACACCTGAGAAAAAAATGTAAAAGAAAAAAGAACTGTGTGCACATGTTCTAATTTCAATTTCCTTGCTTTGATTTTGGACTATAGTCATATCCGAAGTTACTATTACTGGAAACAGTGTAAAGTGTATATGGGACATCACAGTATACTAGCTTTGCAAACATTGTGAATCAAAATTTATTCCAAAATAAAAATGAAAAACAAGAAATTGCATTGTAATATACTTCAATGAAATGGTATCAAAATAAAAATACTATTTACAATAGCATCAAAAATATAAAATAAATACATCTATGAATCTGAAAGATGAATAGGATCGGTAAACTGATCACTTATTTTAAGGACTTTCTAATAGAAAGGAAAAGTAAATAAATGGAGAGGGAGCCTGTGTAAATGGACCCCAAAACACAGTATGGGTAAGGTCTCAGTTCTACCCAAATTATTTATTGATACAATATAATCCTAAGATCCCAGCAGGTTTTTCTGAAACTAAGGAGCAGATTCATATGGAAATGAAAATAACTTAGAACAGCCAAAAAAAAAAAAAAAAAAAAACCCACTTTGAAATAAAAGAAAAGATTTAGTAGATCTAAAGCATCTGATATCAAGACAGAATTTAAAGCTCCGGTACTCAAGACCATGAGGCTTTGGCAAGTAAAGAGCCAAGTCAATCTGTGAATCACAATAGAAAGACCAGAAATAGCCCATACATATGGTTAATATATTTTCAGCAGATATGCTATGACAATTCAGTGGAGAAAGTATCGGCTTTCCAATAAATAGTGTTCAAACAAATACATATTGATAACAGACTGTAAGGTAAAATGTAAACTCCAAAATTCCGTAAGAAAACTTATGAAAAAACCTTCATGTTTTTGACTCAGGCAAAGATTTCTTAGCCATGGTAGCAAAACCACAATTTCTAAATAAAGCAAATATGAATTCATCATAATGAAGAACTTGTTATTCAAAAGAGACCGTGAAATAATCACCTAAAAAAGATGTACAAAACCTTTAGTCTTTAGGAAACTGCAAATTAAAATCACAACACATCAACTCCAATAGCTTAAATTTAAGAAGCCTGAGCATACCAAGTGTTGGCCAGGATGTGAAGGAACTGGAACCCTCACAAAATGTTGGTGGGAATGTAAAACTGTACAACCACTTTGAGAAAAATTGCAGTTTCTTTCAAAACTGAATAAACACCTAGTATAAGTCCCCATCCTAGAGAGAGAGACAGTTACCTCTGAGTCTGGTCAGCAGGAACCACAGATTTTCTGTCACCACTTGCAAAGTCCAGCATGGCCCCAAAAAGAAGCCAAAAAGGAGCCCAAACTGGAAACAAAAACTCAAAATTTAATTTATCAGAGATAACAAACGTCCTTAAAGACTTTGTTCAAGAAGACAAGCATAAAGGGTCAGACTGTTTGTGATAGTAATATGGGGTCAGCCCCTATCATCCTAGAAAAAAGAAAGAGGTAATGACTAATAATGAAAGAGACTGGGAGTGCCTCCTCTATTTACATTTTAAAGGGATTGAGACAGACCTGTTCAGAGCTGGCCGATAACCAAGGCAGATGCCTGCAGGGAAACAATTCATAAGGCCTTGTTTTTACTTAAAATGATGGAGATGATGCAATGGGGAGAGCATTTCTTTGACCATTCCAATAGAAGAGACCTGGAGAGCATCCACAGCCCTGGGCAGGCCCCTTTGACTCAGAGTCATGGAACATTTTTTTATTGGGAAAGCCCTCTCTGAAAGTTACCAGGCAGCCTTTGCTTAACCAAGGCTCCTACTAACGGCAATGCAAGGAACCAGGTGAGCTATTGGCAGGACCTGAGAGGGTCTAACATCATTCACAGATCAGTCCTGGCCAGCCATCCTACAGGGGGCCACACAGCCCCTTCCCTGGAGGGCCCTCACTTCCTCCTCCTGTATATCAAATGCTCACACCCTGCCCCCAGGAATTGTGACTATTGGATCAATTCTTATCCAACAGAGATGCCTAGTGGTAGCCTCTTTTGTGCTTACATTTTCTCCTGTAGGTATTAATACCTTAACACCTTGCCTGGAATGCACATAAACCCTGACAATTACATATCTAAAATATTAGCTGGCTCCCATTTGCCTTTTCCCCTGATCTGGGGATCAGTGGTCTCTGCACAGTTTGACAAAGGGAGTTGTCAGCAAAGGTCAGTGGCCATTGACTAGGCATCCTGTGGACTGCCTCTAACCATCCTCTTTCCCCAGGCCTCCACAGCACTTTCTCAGCAAGGGTCAGATCCCAAGTAGAGCTATATGGAAGGGCAGTCATGGTCTAAGTCTCTTCCCCATATATGCCACCACCATGGACACCTTGCCTAAAATACCAATTAAATTACAGCCCTGAAATGGTCTGGTATTTAATAAGTTTTTATGAGCATATTCAGAGTTGAGGACCCTGCAGGCTTCCACATATGCCATTTTATTTTCTGCTTATGCTAAGACAATTCAGTGCAGAAAGCACAGAGTTTTCAACAGTGAGTGTTCAAACCATCATATATGATCATGTCACCCTCATGCTGGTGAGAACAGACACCCCTCCCAGAGATCAATTGGGATACCCTAGGGAGACAGAAATGGTTGCCTATGAGTTTAGTTGGCAGGAGCCACAAACTTTCTCCATTACCTCATGGAAAATCAAATGGGTCCCTGAAAGGGAGTGCAAATTGGAAATTGAAACTCAAAATTTTACTTGATAATGCTTTTAAAGATTTCATCAAGAGGACAAGGGATACCTATTGACGTCAACAACAAAAACTAATGAATTTGACTTGATTAAAATGAGACATTTGTTCAGAGAAAAACACTGTTAACAGAAAGAAAAGACAAGTCACAGATTTGCAGACTATATATGTAAATCTCATACCTGATTAAGAGCTTCTATCCAGAATATTAGAACACTTAAAACTTAACCATAAGGATATAAACATTCCAACTAAAATTGGCAAAATGATTTTGCTAGTACCTCATTAAAAATATATATGGGTGGGAAATAATATTTGAAAAAAAGCACAACATATTAGTCATAATGGAAAATGCAAATTAAAGCCACAGGAGATACCAGGACACACTTATGACACTAGCTTGAAAAAATGAGAATTCCAAATAGTAGAATGAATGTAGAACAACAGAAACTCCTATTCATTGCTCATGTGAAAGCAAACAAAACAAGGCAGCCACTTTGGAAGACAATGTCAGCTTCTTAGAAAGTAAATACTACACTTAACAAAGTGTCCTGTAACCACACTTCTACATAAGTGAACTAAAAATATTTCCATAAAAAATCCAGTACACAATTTCTTGGTCACCATAAACAGGGAAAAATAAAAATGTTAATCAACAAGTAAAAAAAAAGAAGACAAGGTAAAAGGGGAAGGCTGGTGGGTAAGAGTAATATGTGGTCTGAGAGGCCCCTCTCATTCCAGAAAAAAAAAAGAGTGAGAGAGGTAATTGACTAATAACACTAAAGGCTCAGAGCCCCTCTTCTATTTACGTTTTAAAAATTGAGAGACAAGCCTGTGCAGAGTGGGCCTGATAGCCAAGGCAGATGCCTGCAGGCCAACAAATCATAAGGCCAGATTTCCACTTAAAAAGATGGAGATGATGTGATAGGGGGAGCATTTCTTTCATCTTTTATATAGAAAGACCTGGTGTGCAACCACAGCCCTGGGGATGACCCCATGACAGAGAGTCATGGAACTTTTTTTAGAAGGAATCCCTGCTCCCCAAGTTACCAGGCAGCATTTGCTCAACCAAGGCTCCTACTAACAGCAAGGCTTTGGCCAGGTGAACTCTCAGCAGCATATGAGATGGTCTCACACCAGTTGCAGAGGAGGCCCAGGCATTGACCCTACAGGGGCCACACAGCTCCCTCCCTGGAGGGCCGTACCTCCTCTTTCTGCATATCAAATGCCTAGTCCTCTGCTCCCCTTTGGGAATTGTGACTATTGGAGCAATTCTAATCAAACAGCAATGCCTAGTGGTAACGTCTTTGGCTCTTACTTTTACCCATTATAGGTATTTATGTCATAACACCTTGCCTGGAATACACATAAGCTGAGATAATTGCATATGTAAAAATCATAGCTGGTTCCCATTTTCCTTTTCCCTCTGATCTGTGGATCAGTAGTCTCTGTGCCTTTCAACAAAAGGAGTTGTCAGCACTGAGTGGTGGTCACTGACCAGGCATCCTGTGGACTCCCCCTCACCATCCTTTTTCTCCAGGTCTCCCCATCATTTTCTCAACCATAGTCAGATCCCAAGCAAAGCTTTATGGAAAGGCAGTCATGGCCTAAGACTCATCTCCACTTATGTCACTACCATGGACACGTTGCCTAAAATAGCAAGTTGATTACAGCTCTGAAATCATCAGACATTTAGTAGTTCTTTATAAGCATTTTCAGAGTTGTGGCCCTTGTAGGTTTTCATATATGGACAATAGATTTTCTGCAGATATGCTAAGACAATTTGGTGAGAAAACATGGGTTTTTCAACAATAAATGTTCAAACAATCAATCACATATTGATATACAATCCAGCCAACATCATGTTGGTGAGAACATACTCATCCCCAAGATCAATTGGGACACCCTAGACCAGGGATTCACAACCTCTTTTGTTCCAGAGACCACTTTGCCAGTCAGGTAAAAACCATGGACTCTTTCTCAGAATCTAGTGGTAAATAGTTTTATGGCACTCAACATAGGGTTGTCTTTAAATTTTAGGATTATTCAAAAATTAATTCCAGCTCCCAGACACCCTGAAATCTTTCAATGGACCCCTTGGGGTCCATGGGCCCCTGGTTATAAATCTGCCCTAGACAGAGAGAGAGGGTTATTGATGAGAGTACTCAGTGAGGACCACAAATTTTCTTCATTTCTGCATGAAATGTCAAACAGGGCCCTGAAAGGGAGTCCAAACTGGAAACTGAAACCCAAATTTTACTTGGTTGGAGACACAAACAATACTTAAAGATTTTGTTCAATAGGAAAAGGAAGACCAAAACAATATCAACAACCAAAACTGATGAATTTGACTTGACTAAAATTAAGGACATTTGTTTAGACAAAGACAGTTAGAAAAGACAAGCAGATTTAAAGAATATATATGCAGATCTTATGTCTAATAAGAACTTGTATCCAGACTATATGAAGAACACTTAAAACTCAACCCAAGAATACAATCATTCCAATTACAAATGGCTAAATGATCTTAATAATACCTTTTAAAAAAGATATATGGGTGGGAAATAATATATGAAGAAAAGCTCAACATAATAGTCATGAGCAAAATGCAAAATGGTACCTCATCAGATAACACAACACACTAGTTTGAAAAAAAAAATGAGAATACCAAAAAGTGGCATGAATGCAGAACAAGAACTCATAATTATTACTTATGTGAATAAAACATAATACAGCACTTTGGAAGATAATGTTAGTTTCTTATAAAGTAAATCATACACTTAACAAATGGTCCTGTAACCCCACTTGTACATATTTACCAAAGTGAATGGAAATTATTTCCACACAAATTCCTGTACACAAATATTTAAGCACAAACCTGGAAAAAAATAAAAGTTTTTATCAACATGTGGAAAAAAGAGGGGGATGAGGAGAAAGTGCAGAATGGTTGGTAAGAGTAATATGGGGTCTGAGTGGCCACTCTCATACAAGAAAAAGAAAAAGAAAAAGAAAAAGAAAGAAAGAAGAGGTGCTTGCCTAGGAACACTAAAGACTCCTAGCCCCTCCTTTATTTATATATAAAAGAAGAGAGACAGAAGACTCCTGAGCTGGCTGATGGTCAAGGCAGATTCCCACAGGGAAACAATTCATAAGGCCAGGTTCTTACTTAAAAAGATGCAGATGATGCATTTCTTTGAGCATTGAGATAGAAGAGTCCCCAAGTGCATCTCCTGCCCAGGGGAGGTCACTTTGACACAGTCATGGAACTTTTTACTGGGAAACACTTCTGCACAAGTTACAAGGCAGCCTGGCTCAAGCAAGCCTCTATATCAGCAAAGTTTGGGCCAGGTGAGCTATCAGCAGGAGGAGAGAGGGTCTCACATCAGTCACAGATCAGGACCAGGCAACCACCCTGCAGGTGTCCACACAGCCCCTTTCCTGAAGGGTCCCTGCCTCCTCCTCTTGCATTAAAAGCCCAGTCCCCTGCCCCTCTGGTAACTGTGACTATAGGAACAATTCTCATCCAATGGCCTTGTGGTGGCCTCTTTTGCTCTTACTTCCACACCATACTTATTGATACTTTAACAACTAGCCTGGAATAAACAGAAACCTTGACAATTGTATACACAAAATCACAGATTGTCCCCATCTGCCCTTCCCCATGATCTAGGAATCAGTTATCTCTGCATCTTCAGGTCAAGGGGGACATCAGCCCCATGTAGTGGCCATTGACCAGCCATCCTGTGGTCTTCCCATGCTATTAGCCTTCCACAGGCCTCTGCAGGACTTTCTAAGGCAAAGTCAGATCCCAAAGCAGAGATATAATGAAGGGCAGTTGTGGGATAAAATTCTAGCCCCAAATATGTTGCCACAATGGACACTTTGACTAAAATATGCATTGAATTTCATCCCCGATATCGTCTGGATTTTAGTAAGTCTTTGTAAGTTTGTTCAGAGTTGAGACCCTGGTAGACTGACAATTTTGCAGAAGGGAAATAGCCATTGATGAGACTGCTCATGGAAGTAGGTGCCCACATGTCCTGGGAAAGGCACCCACCTGAGGAAGTAGGTGTCCTTCCTTGTGGCATTTAGCCTAGGAGTTACTTAACTGTAGAGACCAGGCCTCATTTGATTATTTCACATAAATAATCTAAGCTCAGATGGAATGATGTCAGGGCAGTTTAGCACCAGTTCCCATAGGTGGTTGTAAACAAGATCTGTTAGTTTTCTGTGAATTATTTCCTGTAGATGATTTCAGGCTTTGTTCAATACTTAAGAAGCAATGCCTAGCCTTTGCTCACAAAACCACTAGCAGATTTTAATCACTTCTTTCATTTGCAGATATTCAGAAAGCTAGAAACCTCAGTGTAGAGAAAGCTGGTAAATAGCCACAGGCTCCTCTCCACTCAAAGCCTTCTTCCAATTACTCCACTCCCAGGTGGCAGGTTAAAAATTGCAGGTCCTCTGGGAAACTCCCCAGTTTGGGGCATTCCCATTCCTCACCTTCCCTAGCCCTTTTTGAGAATCACTGGCATGGAGGCAGACATTTAGCTTCTAGCCAGATAAAAGTTCTAGATCTCTGTGGACAGCTCCTGAAAGGACAGGGCAGAAGGTTGATGGGTAGGAAGGAGGGAGGGCTCTGAGAGGGCATGGCCTCCACAGAGGGAGTGAAGCAGTTGGGGGGCAGGAGGGTCACATGGAGTGGTGGTCAAAACTATGTCACAGATGTCTGATCATGATGTGCCTGGTGCCACAGTTGGAGACTAACCCTGGGTGCCTGAGCTGGGATAAAATGTGGACAGATGGCCTGGGTGCAGGGAGGATCCTCCCCAGCTCCTGCTCTTCCTTCATGACTCCCCACCAAATATTCCACAGCTGGGACCCACCCCCTATATTAATCTGGGGCCAGGACACAGGTCTCTGCTTCCCTCCCACACCCACCCTCTCTGACCTTGGGGCAGCTAAAGAAAAGCAGAGGAACACCAGGCAAAGCTCCTTTAGCATCAGAAAGGAAATACCACAATTCACAAGTTCAGTGACCACAGAAAGCACTTTAGCAAAATGAGCAACTGTGGGGAATTTAAATGGAGGATTTTGGAGTTGACCCAGAAGGAGATGTGACCATTGGATGGTAGTAACACACTATCTATTCATAGGGGCATGCTGTTGGCTGCTTTGTAGGAGGGGACCCTTTCAGGAAAAATTCCAGAGGCCACATGTGGGAAGGAATCCCCTAAAGGGGAATCAGGGCAAGGAGTGCCAAGGCAGCTTGGGGCCTTATAAGCATTCATGCTTAACCTACAAATTGAGAGCCTATGTTGGGCCGGTACCCTGGGTATGCAAAGCCAGTTAACATAAAATGGCTAAAAAATGCTTATTGGGCTAATTTTAAGACAATTGCATGTGTAAGTATTTGAGTTTGGCTGTGTCCCAAAGACCTCAAAATAACTTTATTTCTCCATAGGTATTTTCACAAGAGGATTTTCTGTGAAAGGGCCCAGTAGGCAAGCCAGCTTTGAGAGTTTTAAAGCTTCTATGTCTGAGATGACTCATCAGTATTGCCAAAAATGCTAAGCGCCTTTCACAAATGCATTTGTCCCTCTCCCTGTGTTGGATGAGGGCTTTCCAATGATGAGGGATCTTTCCAGGGGAAGACTACTCCATGGGATGCATCTCCAAGGGCTGGTGCACAGGATGACAATTGTCATAAGAGGTAAATATACCACTTGGAAATTCTTTCATTTCTTAGTAGGCAGATGTTTATTAAGAGTCAATTCTACACCAAGTAATGCCATTCATAATGGCTTCCCCATTTAAGAAAAAAACTGACTTCTTTAAAGAAAACTCTCTTGGGGACTCCTAAATCAGGTAAAGTCACATCTTGTGAAATTTTCTGCCCTGGTCTCCAGGACACACCCTTACCTCTTACCTCAGACATTTGGCTAAATAATCCTGGCCATAGGCCCCAGCACCAGTGAGGGCCAAACTGTGGATATATTTTACTTATAGAAACATTCACACCAACATTGATGTCTGCATTTTTATATATGTCTATACATATTAACTTAAAGGTCCACAACATGGCTTCTGTATCACTGTTGTCAGTTGCTCTGACACAACTGTGCATTCTTCTATTTTCATGGAAACAGGACAATTTATAACTCCTTTAACACTCCTTCTTTCTTTTTATTCCCTACCCTACCCAACCCTCCCTGAGCTTAGAGCAAATGCTGTTTTTGGTCTGCAGAATCATGCTCATTCTGTCTTTCCCCACCAGCCCTCCAAAGTGGTCTCCTTCTCTGAGGCTCCTATGGAGGGCCAACAGTTCCCTGTGTACTCTATCAGGTCCTGGTTCCTCCCAGACTCCCCAGATACTCAGTCTCCCCTTTCACTGTTCTGATCTTTGGGCAAAAGATGCAAATTAATGCCATGTGGTGGCCACAGGGTCATGTTATGCCTAGGCACCCCTGTTAGTCCTGGTGATGATAAGGATGGAGGTAGAAACCCAAAATACTTTCAGATGCTTTTACCTCTTGGTAGGTATTTTATTTAGAGGATTTCTGTGAAAATGAAAGTAAGGTAGGAGATTTTGGTATGTTAGTGAAATAGAAAACTGGTGTTATTGTATTCATGGAAATAATAAAACCATAGAGTCATTTTGGTGACTTGGACCACCAAGAAAGTGGCTTTGAATTGTTTTATTTTTGAGGTTCCAGGCCCAGGGATTGAACCTGGGACCTTATATGTGGGAAGCTGGTGCTCAACTCCTAAGCCACATCGGTTCCCCTATGTTGATTTTATCATGTGCTCACTTGCTGTTTCTTATTTTTTTATTGTTCCTTTAGGAGGCACCAGGAACCAAACACAGGACCTCCTATGTAGGAAGAAGGCATTCAACCACTTGAGCTTCAGCTACTTCCCTGAATAGTTTTTACTTAATATTAACTCTCTGGTTACTTAAATTATTCATAGTGCTGCTCACTTTGGCAGCACATACACTAAAATTGAAATGATACAGAGAAGATTAGCATGGCCCCTGTGCAAGGATGACATGAAAATGCATGAAGCATTCCATATTTTAAAAATTGTATTTGGCTATTTTAATGGCTTCATTTTTGAAGAAGTTTTGGATCACAAAACAGTTACAACTGGAGCAGGGGAAGATCATTGATGTGGGGTATCAGTGATGGGGGATACATGGGAGGAAGTTCATCTGGACATACATATAAGGTATATAATAATGTTCAAAAGCTCATGGGGCATTGTCACAGTGGGTGGAGACTCACAATAACTGAGAGAATATTGAATTCCCATCTTGAAGAGCTCTGCCACAGTCCCCCAAATATAGGGACAATGACTGGCAAAGGAGGATGATACACTGATGGGCCCTTGATATTGATGATTATGCTTATGAGCCTTTGCTCTTGATATTGAAACCTAGCCTATTGTGGGGTGCCTAAATTTTGACTCCTGAGAGCCTCCTTGTTGCTCAGTTGTATCTTCTCTCTAAGCAAAACTAAGTAAATAAATGCATTACTTTCCCTCCAGTGTGGAGCATGACTCCTGGAGATGAGCCTCCCTGGCACCAAAGGATTACTACCAAGAACCAACTAGCAATGCAACTGGAAAAAGACCTCAAGTAAAAGGGGGAAAAGGTAAAGACAAATGAGCTTATATGGCTAAGAGACTTCAAGTGAGTTGGGAGGTCATCCCAGAGGTAGTGCTCATGCATATCTCAGCAGGATGTCATAGATTGCCAAAGTGGATACTACCCCAAATAGTGGGGCTCCTGAAGGCTCTGGAGACACCCAGGTCCTATGTTCTGGGTAGATAGCTCCAGAGTTTAGTGTCTTGTCAGTGTGCCCTACTTTGGAGTTTGTGCTCCTGAAGTGACAGAGTTGGACTCAATTATGTCTTCCCTACACATGACTCATCTGTCCTTTCTATTTAAACTTATACTTGGTGCTGGAGTTTGTAGGTGTACATCCAAGAAACTCAAGTCTTTGGGCTGTCTTTTGTGCCAGCTGGGCCCAGAACCTCACAGAGTTGCAACACCTACTCTACAGCTCATTGGACCGACCCAGGAAAAATAACAAGGAGATGATGATGGACTATGACCATCCCAAGGAACAGAAAGGGTCTGAAACTGCAAGCAAGATAGTCCAATCCATCTTCCCCATGGGATAGGAGCCCCCTCTCAATTAGAGGTGGAGTGGACATCACCATCCCAGGATCCTCAGGATTGGGGAAAGAACTATGGACTAGAGTGGACTTACTGGTATTCTACTATAGACATATTGTGATTCTAGAAATGGTAGAAATTACAACATTGATGTGGAGCCAGTGGCCACTAGATGCTCTGGGGGCAGGGAGAGGGAAAAACAATTGTAATATCAAGGCTTTTTCAGGACTTGGGAATCATCCTAAATGACACTGCAATGACAGATATAAGTCATTTTATATCATCACATAAGATGCAGAACAGTGTGAGAGAGAGTGTAGACTACAATTTGAAATATGGTACATTGTTAATGGCAAAGCCCCAGTGTGCAATGAATGTGCCACACTAATGAAGGATGTTCATGTGGGAGAGTGTGGCAGGTGAGGGGAGTGGGGCCTATGGGAATCCCTATATATTTTTGTGTAACATTTGTGTAATCTAAGTATCTTTTTAAAAATATATATTACTAAAAAAACCCAGATACCTAAAATAAATAAATAAATAAAGTGTTCATAGTAATAACAAGGATAATAAAAGAACAATAAAGTCCCTTATTCTGTTAATATCTTATTTTTGCCCAACAATTTTAGGATTTCAGTTAGGGGTACAAAGTCAAAATTTTTTGAAATAATTAAAAAAAAATCCATGTGATTAAAATTTTATTTTACTTTTCATAATAGTCACTTCCAAAGATGATTATGAATTTAATTCTAGGCATGGTTTGTATGTCCTGGTTTATTGAAGGATATATTAGGCCAAAGACAGTGAATCAACCAATGCCCCCTTCAGACTCTATTCCACTTCAACAAATGTCAGACATGGGGGATCCTAGGCCCTCATTTATAGATGGGGACACTGAAGCCCTGAGAGGAGAAGGGCCAGGCTGAGGCCCACAAAATTTGAATGGCAAGGAAGGACCAGAGTCAGCTCTTTGCTCACTCTTGCTCTTTGGATCCCTGCTCAGGCTGACCTTCTGTGATTTGCCTGGGAAAATGGGGTGGGATCCCACTCCTTGCAGCTATGTGTGGTGGTCTGGATATGTAGCCTGTAGAGCAGATTTGGGTGCAGTGGGGAATGGGGTGACCCTGAACCTTTGTGTTCCAGACCTGGACCAGTGTTTTTACCCTTGAACATGGGTAATGCTGACTGTGGTCTCATCAGCCCTAGCCCCCTTGCTCAATGCCTAGTAGGCTTGGTCAGCTCCAAGCAAGGAGCAGCAGACTTTCTGCTTGCTGTGCAACCAGAAAATGTCTCCAAGTGAGAGGGCAAGAGCTGGGTCACTTGGATGAGAACAGCCACCTCTGACCCAGCCTGAGGGTCCTGGCTCCAGAAAGAAGTGAGGGAATCCCAGTGGGAGGGTGTGTCCTGCAGAGTTAGATGGTATGTGGGGGGAAAGGACATGCACACCTGTAGCACTTTGATATCGCTTATGAATTCCAAAAATAGACATTGGAATATGTAAACTGGTCTGTTCCTCTGGGCATTTTAGATCATATTAGATTCAGCAGTTTCACTTTCACTTGATTAAATTAAGATTGGGGTTTTGATTGGGCCAGATAAGTAGGACTTTGAGTCTCCACACCCTTGATGACTGGGGACTCACAGAGAAAATGACAGGACAGAGGAATCAATTGGAGTATTGATACTGGAGTCCCAGGGAGAAGCAGATATGTGAGGAAAGAGAGAAGGCTCCATGAGGCATGGCAGAGGCCCCAGGAAGAGAATAAGCCTGATAATCTACAGCTGACCTTGTGAAGAGAGCAGAGCAGCTGAGCCTGGAAAGAAATGAAGTAGCTGGGACCAAGAAGCATTGGGTGGAAGGGGAAGGCAGAACCCTTGCAGAGACTGGCAGCCTTCCTGCTCCAATACATGGCAACAAATTTTGGTGAGTTAAGTAACATGCTTTATGGCCTTGTGACAGTAAGATTCCACCCAAAATATATACCATTTATAAAACCCAGCAGATTTCTGGTACTTTGTATCAGCACCCCTTTGGCTGTCTAATACAACATCCTTCCCAGCTTTCAGCTTTTAAAATATTTGACTATACAAGTGGTGATAGCCCCAGCGAATGATGCCTAATTAGTGGGCCCTTCATTGGCATCTGTGTTCCTGAGAGTGACAGAGTTGGACTCAAACAAGTCATTCCTGCACATGGTCCATCAGTCCCTTCTACTCAAACCTATATGTGATGCAGGAGTTTTTTAGGTGTACTTCCAGAGACTGTATCCTCTGGCCCACTT
>JAQZBX010068980.1:0-15654 GCA_029593785.1 Cabassous unicinctus | reverse complement strand
ACATTTGGAAAAACAACAAAGAACCTTGAGGCTATCCAGCTTAACTCCTCCAAAAGGGCATGGATAGGTATGATCTAAGCATGCCTTTTTTAAATAGGAGAGCAAGTCAAAATTGTAGATAGAAACCAGCCTTGGATGCCAACTAGAACTTAACAATCCAATATAACACCTGATCTCATCCATGATTTACGCCAGAGGGAAATAGTCCAATTTGGAATTTATCTAATATTTGTGGATTATAAAGCTAACTTTGGATGATGTGCCAATGGTTTAGCCAAATAGTAACTACCATGAAAGTATGCCTGACACTTATTTGAAACTGGCATGATTACTTGAAGGAGAGGTAATAAAAATTCAAATTTTTAAAGTAAATCACAAAATGTCAGTCCCTGTATTGAGGTTCTCCAGTGAAACAGAACAGACAGGATATATATGTGTATGTATGTGCATTAAAGTTTAAAGGGTATAGATATAGATGATAGAGATATAAATATCTTAAGGCATTTATTATAGGAATGAGCTCACATGACTATGGGACTATGGAGATGGGCGGATCCAAATTCCTGAAGGCAGGCTTCAAGTTGGGAACTCCGATGAAGGTTTCCATGAATTATCCAGGTGAAGCTGGCTGTCTGAAGTAGAGAAGAAAATCATTCTTTCTGACTGTCGAAATCCATTCTTTTTTTAAGGACTTCAACTGGTTAGATGAACTTTCTCTCATTGCTGAAGGCAATCTCCTTTATTGATTGTAGATATAATTGGCCAAAGATGTGATCAACTGACTAATGTTTTAAATCCATGAAATACCCTCACAACAACAATTAGGCCAATGCTTGCTTGATCAAACAATTGGACACTATAACCTAGCCGACTTGACACATGAACTTAACCTTCACAGTAAAAATATTCAAAAGTTTCCAATTGCACAGGAGAAAATACAAAATCTTTAATATAGACTAAAATGGATCTATATAATCTTTTCCTACTTCTCCCTGCCATTTTTTAAAACTCCTCTCTTGTAACTCTCCCCCTTGCTCTCCAGTCATATTGGCCCCCCTTCAATTACTTAAAAGTGCCGAGATCTTTTCTGCAAGAGCTTTACACATGCTTTTCCCTCTTCCTGGAATGTTCTGCCTCCTCACTTTTGCTTGGCTACCTTCTTGCCATTATTGAGCTCTCAGTTTAAATGTCACTTCTCCAAAGAGCAGGAAACCAAATTAGGCCTTCTTTTCTTTCATAGTATTCAGTGTTTTATGTTGTAGTACATATTATAGTTTGAATAGACATTTATTTGCATGAGTATTTGTCATTCAAAAATGTGTATCTAATGTTTATATGTATTGAGTACAATAGTTAAAAGAGTATGCTCTTTGCTTTCATGAAGCTTACAGAAACTAAAAACTAAAAATTAAAAAGTTTTCTGGTGTATTTAGCATTTCCAGTACTCTTCATTCCTTGAAGTAGATCCCAATGTCCATTTGGTATCATTTTCCTTTTGCCCAAAGGTCTTCCTTTATAATTTCTTATAGTGTAGGCTTCTGGAGAAGGATTCTCTTAGCTTTGAGATGACTGAAAAAGCGTTTAACCTTAATTTTTAAAATATATTTTTGTTGGATATAGGATTGTGGGTAGACAGTTTTCTTTTTCCTTCAGTACTTTAAAGATGCCGCTTCACTGTCCTCTGTTTTGCATTTTTCCAACAAGAAGTCCGCTACACATTCTTATCTTTGTTCTTCTCTACATAATATGTACTTTTTCTCTGGCTTCTTCTAAGATTTTCTTTTTATTCCTGATCTTAAGTAGGTGTATTATGATGTGTGATGCTGTAGTTTTCTTCATGTTTCTTCTGCTTGAGGATCATTTATTCAAATACTTTTTTACACCTTTTCTTCTCTCTTATCTATTTCTGGAACTCCAATTACATGAATGCTAGTCCAATTACTATTGTCACGCCACTCACTAATTCTCTGTTCATTTTTCCACCAGGCTTTATAATCTGTGTGTTTCACTTTAGGTAGTTTCTATTTCTATATCTTCAAGTTCTATAATCTTTTCTTCTACAGTGTCTAATATGCTGTTAATCCTATCAGTTAATTTTTAAATTTCAGTTATTATACTTTTTAATCTCTAAAGTTTGATTTAGGTGTGTTTTAGCTATGCATAAACTTTTCTTCACCCTCCTGAATATATGGCATATATTTACAATTTTTTTATTAAATATTTTTCCTTAGTAATGGATTGTGTTTTTGTTTCTTTTCATTCCTGGTCATTTTTTACTGGCTACCAGACATAGTGAATTTTACATTGTTGGGTGCTGACTTGTAATTATTATTATTAAGTGATTTGGGTCATTGTTTTAGAATGCAGTTAAGTTACTTAGAATTGGCTTGATCTTTTTTGAGCATTACATTTATAATTTGTTAGGGTAAAGTTCCAGAACAGCCTTTAGTCTAGGTATAACTCGGTCCCACCATTCACAGATACACTTCTGAGAACTCTACTTGATCCCTCACATGTTAGGAGGTCTTTCCACTCTGGCTAGTGGAAACACAAACTCTTCCTCATCCACTCTGAGCTTTTGGGATTATTCTGCCTACTCTTTTTCAGGGATCTTTTTCCAGGCTCAGTCATTTCTTCAGACATTTTTACAGATTAGTACTCAACCAAAGATTGCTCTTCCCCACACATCCCACTTGCCTTTCCTCTCTTAACTCTATCTCCTCAATTCAACAATCCCACTTGGGCTTTGATTAGTTTACTCTCTTTGATTGGATTGGAGAGGGTATGACCAGGAAACTCTATCCAGGTGTGAACTGGAGAGAAACTAAAGAGTTCCTCAATCTTGTGGAGACCAGTTTTCATAACATGCTTTAGCTTCTTGGTGAAGTGAGCTCCCAGTGAAATATCCTTACTGATTATATTTCAAAGGCAAATATAAATGAGTTCTTAATTAAAAGTCACTTTGTACCATGCAACTTTTCTACTCTATTCATAAAGACAATCTAGAGTTTAATGTTATAGAAATGGAATCAGTATCTCTCCAATACTTCAGGAGAAGAGTAATCATAAATTTGGAGGATCAGGGGAATATTCAGTGAGTGTTCTGCTCTCCAAATATCTCCTCCCCCTTTTTTGTACCATTTATATCATTTTCTTCTTCATATTTTGAATTAGAAAATTCCTTAAAATATAACTAATCATCATGAAAAATGGGGTTATTAGATGGTCCCAAAGGCATCTACCACTTACACTCTTTGGTTTCATTGCTAAGGTTTGTCATTTGTCCTCCCTTTCCTTTAGCAAAACAAAGGATGTGAAATATTTCACACATGAAGCTGTGTAAATAGTCCAGGATATGGCAAATAATTTAGAATGTTGCTTATTCATCCTAAAGATTAAGTGCTGGTTTAGTAATCTCACCATCCATTGCAGGGTGCATTTTTAAAGTGAAGATAACAAAACATGGTGCTTTGAATCGGACCTCTTACATTTCCTCCTGGTGAGAGTTTTAAAAGAATGGCATTGTATTAGTCAGGGTTCTCTAGGGAAACAGAACCGACAGGAGATATCTGTAAAGATTATGAGATTTTATAAGAATTGTCTCACGCAACTGTGGGGACGTACAAGTCCAAATTTCATAAGGCAGGCTGCAAGCTGGAAACTCCAATAAACATTCTTGGAGGCTTCTCACCAGGAGAAGCTGGCTGGCTGAAATTGAGATGGCAATTCTCCCTCCTGACTGCTGAAATTATCACTTCTCCTTTCCAGGTCTTCAACTGTTTGGATGAGACATCCCTCATTTTTTTTTTTTTAAAGATTTATTTATTTATTTATCCCCCCCCGCCCCCGCCTTGCTGCTTGTGTTTGCTGTGTCCATTTGCTGTGTGTTTTCTCTGTGTCTGCTTATCTCCCCCTTGCTGTGAGGTCTTGCTGCATCAGCCCACCGCGCCGCGCAGACCAGCCTGCCCTCACAAGGAGGCCCCGGGAAGCGAACCCGGGGCCTCCCATATGGTAAACGGGAGCTCTATCGATTGAGCCACACCCGCTTCCCGAATCATCCCTCATTGTTGAAGGCAATCTCTTTAGTTGATTACATATGTAATCAGCCATAGATACAATCAACTTACTGATGATTTAAGTTCACAGAATGTCTTCACATTAACAATTAGGCCAGCGTTTGCCTGACCAAACAACCAGGCACCATTATCTGGCCAAGTTAACACATGAAACTATCATAGACATTATCATATATGTAATAGACCTCAGATACTGATGTTCTAATGTATATATAATTTCCACTTGTGGAACATAATGTGTATATGGATGAGTTTATCTTTTGAATCTTTTTCACTTTTATGTTGCAAAATGTAATGTGATACTTCATTATTTCACTGCCCTCTCAAGTTTCAATAGAGAGCTCCTCATTCTTATGTACCAGAATTTGACAAGAGTTAATCATTTCTGTGTCTCCATCAGGAAATTTTATTATATATTTTTAATATACAAATAGTAATAGTTAATAGTTGTATAGTGCTTTATGATTTACAAGACTCTGTAACATTAAATGTTTCATTTATTCTACGAATTTGGAAATAGCATCTCCAAAATCAGAATGCATCTTACAATTGAAGCAGCCATAGTTTAATTAGCAGTGTTCTTTCTTTCCTTAGTTGTACATAAAATAATTGCATGTCTTACAATCAACTGCATCTTGGAATCTATGAAAGATAGTAATTCCAACTAAAATCCTCCATTTTATATTATTTTATTAATTTTACCGTTGGGGCCGCTGGTATTGAAATAGGTAACAAGTTTTTCCAAAAGATTCTCAGGTGTGTAATAGTGGATATTGAATTTGAAATTAGGTATTTCTGACACCTGTTCCCATTATTTACCTTAACTACTATATACCCATCCAGAGTGGCCAGGTGATATGGAAAGAAAAGAGGGCATCAAAGAAAGGTCTGGACAAGTTCAGGGGCCAGAAGACAAATAATCTATTTCAGATCTTTGCCCAGAAATCTCTGCACCCCTTCACCTCTTTACCTCTGCTCCAACATACCCATTCATATCCACATGCAAATTTCCTGTTTTTCTAATTATTCCCAATTATTATTATCTGTCCTCTTCTGTTCTAAAAACTGCCACAACTCTGAGTACTTGACCTTGGTATATTAAAACATCCTTTACATTACAGCTAAAACCTATCCCATTCAGTCCACACTAACACCACAAAAATAACTTTCCCAGGCCTTTAGATTACATCATTGACATCTCAGAAACCCAAATAAGCTTCTCTTTATCTACAGTTTAATATCTAGATGCTGAATGTGTAGAAACAATCCTTGAGTGTGCCTATAAGACAAAAATGATCAGTTTCCAAACCAAAATGAGTTAGTATAGTGTTTTGGACATGTGAAACCAAATAAGATCAATAGGAAGCCCAAAATAATCACTTAGCCTGTAGAACATTCATAATCACACCTGGGAGGAAAATCAACCAGAAATGTTTTAATGAATAAAATCTTAGTCTTAAATAAAAAACAAAACAAAAAACAAAACAAAAAAAAATACACCAGGTCTCCTTGGAGTTAGAATCTAGGGTTAGGCCTTCTCTGAATATCCACAGCACAAAGAAGCATATTGGGGTACATTTTAGAGAAATGTATATTTTATGATCTCAAAGTCATCATATTAAGTTTGGGAAGGACGCTCATGTTGAATAAGTTTCATTGCATTCAATGGCATTTACCTTCCTGCTAGAAAGAGCTGGAATATGGCAGTGGCAATATCTTTTCCTCTCTGCCATCCTTAGTACTGTGCTACTGGGCAGGGTTCAGAGGTACAACAACTATGATTTGTCTTATGATCTTGCTTTAAACACCAAGTCATTCTAGCGTCAAGCATTTTGAATAAGAACATATTTTAAACCACAGAAAGAACGTTGTCCCTTTCGATTTTTTATAAAGCAAATTTCCAATGTAAGAAAACAGCTCACTTTCTACAATTAAATAAACAAAAACTACTTGAATTTGGGGACAGTCAAGATCAAATAAAACTTTTCCCAGTATTCAACTTTAAGTTCAACTTACCTGGTGATCCAAAGCAAAATGCAACAAATTAATCAAATAAATGCAAAAAGATGCATTCTAGGTTTGGGTCTGCTGTTGTGTAATACATACTTCTGTGCTCTAGATGTCCCCAAGCCCTTCAGTCCCCTAGGGCTCATTATTTCCTTTATTATCTGAAATAAGATGGCACTAGCCTCTCTTACATGTTTTGTAGGAAGTTCATGGCTTTCCCAAGATTTTAGAGGATTCCCAGAGGGATGTTGCAATTTCATGGTCACCTCCCACTCTGAATTTATGCTCCTTCTGAATTCTCAATCACTGTGCACATTGGTCAATGCCTGGACTGCTGTCCTTTCCTTGAACTTCTTCACCCATGCTCTACCCCATCTCTCTTACTTCATTTTCTCAAAGGACCACTAACCACAGCTGTTCTGTGTAGCAGACATTTTACTGAAGGCTTAGGCTAACTTAAGTGAATTACGAACAGACAGCTTAGAATTGGCAGCCACATAAAACTGAGTGTTAGGCATCACTGTGCCACAACTCAGAAGTCGTCTCCACAGCAGACGATTTTTTGTGAATCTTCCTCCCTCAAGGTCCCACTTGCTTCCATATCCCTAGGTCCCTTCCCTCGACCACAACATATATTCTCCATCTTTCCCTTCCTCCTTCATCCTAATCTAAGAGTCTCTGAATGACTCTTTTTTATCCAAGGGGAAAAGTCCCAGTTATTTTGTAATGCAGAGTAATTCATTTCTTTATAGGTCTTGACCCTAACTTTCCAGACTATCCCTTAAAAACCTTTAATGCCAAATAGGTTATTTCACTCATAAAAAGAGAAATTTTTATCCTGAAAGGAATGTTGTTCTCCTAGGTCTCCCAGCTTAAACTGAAAAAAAAATAAAGTTAAAATAACATTTTCCCTTTCCCAGTAGAGTTGCCATTAGGGTGTCACTGTGTGTATATGTAACAGAGATTGTTCCAGAGAAGGGGCCAAAACTCCATTCTTCTGAAGCTCCTCCTTGGACTTGACTACTGTTTGGAAGAAATTGAAAAGTTATTAAAATTGTATATATCTCATACCCCTGTTTTATGATGTCTATAATTTTCTTTAAAATACTTTGACACAGGGTGATGTAAATGGATGTGTATGTTAATTTTACTCTACACCCTAGGGGCTATCACTTAACCTAAGCAAGAATTTACACTCAAAGTGTGGTCAGTTAGCATTTAATCAGAAAGGCCACAAGCTATCCAGAGGCGGCAACTATTTTTATCTTCAATCAAAACTAGAAAATGTGCTAAAATACATATTTAATATTGAAATGGTTTTTTGTGGGTGGAATTACTAGCTTGATAATTAATATATAGAAAGATAGAAATGGTTAAATTAGCTAAATGAGTGGCAATTGAGATATGTGGATTGAGTAAATAACTTTAGATATACCCTACCCTTGCATGAACCACCAAGCCTTCCACACTTTGTGCTTCATGATGATTGGATTATCAATTTCAAAGAAAAATGGTTGCCTGATACCAATACCAGGTAAAATAAATTCTCTCTTGGCCTGTTGTTACCTTCACTTCAAATGGAGCATCCATTCAAGGTGTGTGCAGATCCCTTAAAAGAACAGAGAGCTAAGCCTTCGTGGAACTCGCAGAATGAGTTGTGTGATGATTTACATGCTTGCTTGCTAGAAAAATTTATCTAACAAATGATTATATGTATGGCAGAATTTGTTCAGAGGCATTGCTTTCTTTAACACCAGACATGGAGAATTAGCTAACCATCACAGCTTTAATATTGCTGGCTACCAATATCTACCAAAAATAACTTAATAGTTGCAAATGCTCAAACGGACTCAGCTAGTCAGAGCCTGACTGTAGTAGAGATAATGTCCTTTCATCTGTTTCTGCAGCATGTTGTAGAGTGTCATCTATGTAGTGCATGCTTAATAAATGTTAGATAAATTAATCACTAGATTATACCATAAGGCTACTGGGAAATAAGAATGAAGAGGAAAATGGACTGTGCTTATCCATTTTGTCATTTTGGTGTATGTCTTAGTGTGCCAGGACTGCTATAACAAATACCACACAGAAGGTTGGCTTAACAACAGGAATTCATTGTCTCCCATTTTCAGAGGCTAAAAGTCCAAAATCAAGGCATTGGCAAGGTCATGCTTTCTTCCTGAAGTCTGAAGCATTCTGATGCTGACTTGCCACAATCCTTGGGATTCCTTGGCATGCATCTCTGCCTCCTGACACTTGGCAATCTCTTCTGTGTCCAATCTTCTGGTTTTTGCTGACTTCTAGCTTCTTCCTGTGGCCTTCTCTGACTGACTTGTCCAAATTTCTTCTCCTTAGAAAGGATTCCAGTAATATGGATTAAACCCACCCTAAATCAGTTTGGCCATACCTCAATAGGATCTTAGAAGATCCTATTCACGAATTAGTCCACACCATAACTGATAATACACCTTCAAGGAATCTTACTTAAAAATGGGTTCACATCCACTGGAACATGGATTAAGATTAAGAACATATGTTTTGTGGGGCATGATTCAATTGACCACAGTGTGTCACAAAGGAATTTGGACATGACTATGATAGAGTAGGATTAGCAAGGCTGGACTGTATCAGGACAGCACCTCTCAGGGTGGGATCTGAAATGGAAACTCTTGTTAGCCCTCGGGGGATCCAAACTGCCAGTTTGTTCATTTATAATGAGAAATAAACTTCATATGGGCAAAAATTCTGGCATCAAAACAACTGAGGATGGCCCTATAAAAAGACATCAATGAAAAGTCAACGCAAAATAAGAAAGTTACCTGGTGAATATGGGTTTTAAGTAGATGAGCCAATTCATCAAATGTTTAACAGCCAGGTTATATTGTTCTGTTTTATCTATCTCTATAAATTAGGGACAAGACTAGCAATGGAACTCAAAGTTGGTGGCCAGGTTCTCCCTGTTTTGACAAGTTACTACTGTCTTGTAATTAGGTCTTTCTTAGAAAAGTTATACCATAATCTGGTTACCATAGAATCTTGCAATTCTGGGTCCATTCAGTAACTTTAAGGTAATTTTTGCATTACTTTTTAAATGCACACGAAAGAGGTGCTTAAATTTAGCACATATTTGGCATCCAGTGGTTTGGTCTTGGTACCAACAACACTTAAGTATACCCCTTCATGTCAAGGAGCACAGCACTCATTACTTTACAAATAACTCCTTTACTTTGTACATGCTTTTGATAAACATGATTTGAACCATAAGCTTGAAAGGATATCTGAAGACAGTCTTTCTCGGCTAGGTTTTCCCTCATATATGAACATCTAAATTATTCAGTTCACATTTTTTCAGTTCTTATCATCATGAAAGCATTATATTAAGCATTATGGGCTATTAAAAGGAAGCTCCAAAATTATATCCCTACTCATGAGGACATTTTTTTCTATTTTTTAATTCAAACTTTATTTCAAATTCAAAAAATAAAATAGACAAAAGGCTGCCTAACAAATTATGGAAGAATTACTCAAAAGAAGTTCTCATGAGGAATTTTAAATTGAATTGGGGAAACTTGGTTCGACTACAGAGAAGAACTAGAAAAGAATTACTGGGGAATACTCAATCTGGTGAATAGTCTTGCTTTGGACTGAAAAAATCTGTTTATTGAACAAAAGTTGTATAAATGCCTACTTTGTGCCTTGAACTCTAATTACAGAAGAAACAATAATGAAATGTGATTATAGAGATCAGTGGGAGGTGGAATAAGGCAAGGTTTCTTGGAGAAAGGAGGTGAACTGCTATCTTGTAGGATGCTTAGGATAGGTAAAGCAGGTAGGGGAAAACATTCTAGATCAGGGACACAGCAAAAGGAAAAGCAGAGAGGGTAAGAATGAATAGAGCAAGTGAAAGCGCGGGAGACTGGAATAAAACTGGTCAGGGTGGAGTCAAGTGACAAATATACTCAACGAGAGAGAAGAGAAATAGCATGCCAGGTTTGTACATTACTGATCCGTTGGGGCATCAGGAAAATCCAGGCAGGTAGGTATTCAAGTCCCTACACACGCAAACTCTCCCCTCAGCTAGTGGGTCCTGGAACAAAACTCTAGGAATCAAGTCCGTTGTTTCTCAAAAACAGTTAAACAACACATCCCATCCTTTCCAGGCAAAGGGATCCTGATATAACATTACGGGGCTCTCACACTGGGGAGCCACTGGCTGTGTGTCCGGCTGACGTGTTCTGTTTGACCTACAATTTCTGCTCTTGTTTTTAGACTTTTGTTGTTGCCCGTATTTGAATAACAGGAACTTTCTCATTAAAAACCGGGCTTTCTGGCCACACTGGGTCTGCAGTCCAGTCACCAGAGCCAATCAGCGGCTGCCCCTCACAGTGAGGCACCACCTCTCCAGGGCTCCACCGTGGTTGGGCCCACTCTCCACTCATTTTTGTCAACTGCCTGGTCCATTTGGGCATGTGAGTTTGCAAGCCTTGCATTAAGATAACTCTTTAGAGGAAAAAATTATAGACAGAAAAAAAAAAGAGATAAATTTACATAAATGATTACCAAAAGTTTCTCTGTGTTCTCACAGAATTCCCATTTCTGTGCAGGAATCATCTTTGGGTGTAGAAGGAATCCTGGCCTCTTGGGCTAATGTGGTCCTTTCTCTATATAATTCATCTTAAAATATCTGTCACTTAGACCAAGAATGGTTTGATAGACTTCTTTAAAGACAATGCAAATGAACATCAGTATCCTTACTAGGCACTTACAAAATAGAGCTATGTAAATCCTAAATAGTCTACCTCTGTTATATTATTAAGCACACCCAATCAAGAAGGCAGGAAGATGTCAGCCCCAAGCCTTTAATATGAAGCAGCTAGACCAGAATTATTGATACATAATGGAAACAGGAAAATCAGTGGTTAGAGACTTGACATATCTGTAATTCTACTGTTGTTTAAAGACATTTTCAGTCTCTGAACAGAAAAAATATATATTTTTATTTTGAGAATTAAAAACCGTTCCAGGGGAGCTGATGTGGTTCAAGCAGTTGGGTGCCAGCCTCCCACATGGGAGGTCCTGGGTTTGGGACAATGAGCAGACAATGAAAAAACAGAGGAGGGAGCCATCTGGGGGTAGGGTGGGGTGGGGGATGGAATCATTCCACTGAATTCAAAATTTCTTTTTGAGGTGATGGAAAAGTTTTGGTAATGGTTAATGGTGACGGTAGCACAACATTATGAATGTATTTAACTCCATTGAATTATTTATTAGAATGTGGTTAAAGGGGGAAATTTTAGATTGTATACATGTTACTAGAACAAAAGTTTAAAAAACCATAGGACCGTACAATACAAACAGTGAACCCTAATGTAAACTATGTACTGTAGTTAATATAATTATTATAATATTGTTTCATTAATTGTAACCAAGTTATCACATTAATGCAAAGTGTTAATAAGAAAAACTGTGTGTGTGAGAGGGAGGTATACAGGAACTGTGTGTTTTCTGCATGACTTTTCTGTAAATCTATAATTTCTCTAATAAAAATTTAAAGACATGAGATATTACATTGTATTCCTAAAGCAGCTGGTATAAAACGCAGAAATTGCAATGTAAAACAGAGTTTTCTAAAACCTTTGAGTATATGTTCTAGTCAAAAAGGCCTGTATTTCTGTAAGGAGAATCATTCATTTTCTCTTCATTGCTAAAGAGCATATTTTAGCATCTAATTAAATCTGGTGCTCTGCAAGGCACTTTAGAAAGAGGATTGTCTATATTTGCAGAGATTACAGGGTAAAAAATCACCTGTAGTATTATCCCATGATAAAATAACGATCATTTTAATAGTACCAAGCATATAATTACAATCTAAGAGAGGAATTTATTGATTGATTCACACATGTGTAAGATAAATAAATTATAAAATAAATGTGTTTTATAAAAAAAGGAGCTAGTATCCTCTGCTTTGAAGCCTCTTGACAGAGAGTGATGCTCATCCAGTCACCCTGAGGCCCTTTCCATAGATTCACACACTGTGGCCACACAGCCAAGGCCCTGACGGTTCTTAACTACTATTGCCCTGGACAGTGCCACTAAAAATCGCTCTCGCTGATTGCAAACTCTCAGCTATGCCCTGTTTCCTCACCTGAAATGCAGATCCTGCCTCCTACTGGGAATAAGGACAAAATCTACGCAATGTTTAATGCTTGGCCATTACCAAGAGAGTTTTCCTTGTGTTCTTTCCAGGGTTTTAATGTTTACCTATTTTGTTTTTTATATGTCTCAAGCAAAATATGGATATTACATTGTTCTTTTAATTTTAGATTTCTTTGAATATAAAGTGTGCCACATTTTTATATGCTTATCGGCAATTAAAATTTTTTTTTTATTTTATTTTCCTCCTTCCTATTGGATTCTCCCTTTCTACACTAATTTATATGTGATCTTTAAAGATTAGCATTATCTCTTTGCATGTAAAGTGTTTTTGATGCAAACAATTTTTTATCAAATCTATCATTTCTTTTTTTGTTTTTCTCATTGTATTAATGATCAGAAAGTCCTTCTGTATACTGAGATTACTTAAATATACTCACCTGTATTATATCTTCATTTTGTAAATGTTAAAATTTTTACCTAACTCCATTTTCAATATATTTATTTTCAGTGTATTAGATAAGAGGTAAAGGCTCTGTTGGGTTTTTTTCCCAAACTGTTAACACCCTGAACACCATTTGTTGAATAATTCATCTTTCACCATGAAGTTTTGGTGTTTTTGTTTGTTTGTTGTTGTTGTTGTTTTATCAAATACTAAGCAGAGCTAATTTTAGAGCTTTTTATTCCATTCCACCAATCTGTTTCTGCACATAGTTTAGTCATTAAAGCTTTGTTAAGTGTTGTAAAATCTGTTAGGGGAAATACTGCAACAGTACTTCTTTATTCAAAATTCTCTTTGCTATCATTGCCAATTTCTTCCTCAAGAAAAACTAGAAAATATTTTTCAGATTTTTAGGAGACAGTCATTTGTATATTGATGGTCAAAAACTATACATTCATTTGAATAAAACCTATATCTTTAAAAGCACAAATATATGGCATATATTATTTATTGAAATATTTTGATTTTGGAAAACATAAAAATAAATATAGCTACCATTTATTCAGCATCACTATGTGCTATAACTCTGCTAAGTGCTGGAGGTACATTATTTCACATAATCCTTAAGAGTGATGTAGGTAAGACTCTTAACCCCACTTTACAGATGCAAAACTGAGAATTTCATTTATGAGTTAAGTAATTATACAAATAATTACTATCAGTCTACAATATATTGTGCTGCTTTGTCATGTTTCAGTGTCTGAGTCAAAGTGACTTTATAAGAATGTAGTAGATGATTTTCCACTTTTTTTTTTTCGATGCTCTGGAATGTTTATAGTGCAATGGAATATTCCAGTAAAACGGAGTGATTCGAAAGCCTTTTCAGACATTATTCTTTGATAATGCATTCAATATTTTAATGATTTTTTTTCTCTAAGTATCTACTTGCTCATTGTTTCCATTTAGGGTAATTTCCAGTCTTTTTTCCCAAAAAATTCATGCATTTTATGGAATTATTTTTATTGCATAACATTTTTTCCAAGAATTTGCTAACAATTATTTTAATCTATGCTGAATCCCTCGTGTCGTTCCTACCAGAAAATTATCTTTTGTTATTTATTTATTTGATTATTTGTGTATTACTTTGGCCAACACAAAAGGAACTTTGGCAGGTTGTGTTTCCCCCATCAGAACCCTGTAATAATAATGTAATCAATATTTAACCCACTTACTTCTCAAACCCAGCATTTAAGAATAAAGCCAGGCCAACCAGAGTCTGACTGAATTAGTCATGATCCTCCCCTCTGCCCACTGAATGAACAGGAACTTGGAGGCATATCTGAAGGCCAGGCTGCAGCCCCTGGTTCCACAGGCAGTTCCACAAAGGTCCTACTCCCAACAAAGGCTTACATAGTAGGTCTTGGTTGCCTCATGTTCATTGCCCTGAACCCCCCATAGGCTTGCATTGCTTCCACCATGGCCAAAGTAAAAGAGAAAACTTAGAGATATAGTGAGGAAGGCCAAGTCAAGCCTCAGTGCAAACAACTTCCAAAACTCAGACGCTTGACACAACAAAAGTTTCTTTCTGGTTCAAACAAATTAATTGCAGAGAAAAATTTCTCTCTTTATGCAGTAGATCCAGGCTGCTTCAATCTGGTAACTCCTTCTCAACACAAGGTTTTCTCCATAATCACCAAAGTGGTGGACCAGTGTACTGGTGTATCTCCCACTGGCAGTTAGAGACACTCATGTCACTTCTGCTTTCAATGAAGGTTGTGGAGGCACTAACTCATTCCTCTGAAATTGCTAAATAAAAGGAAAGACATTTTTCCTGGCTTTCCTAAATGAATTGTATTTCAGGGTTACCTAAGTGTTGATGAGAGAAAGTTCAGAAGAAATAAATGCAAAAGTGGGGACAGAATTAGAAAATCATAATTCAAAGCTAATTTTTAAAAAAATGAATCAAGGCAATGCTCTGTTAAGTGTTAAAATCGTCCAGCGAAAAGTTGATGGGAAATTTTAAAATGAAGGAATTAAGCTGGTATCATTTGAACCCACAGATTAGCTCAAGCATCACTAAAAGCTCAACAAGCAAGTAGCATGTGCCTCCCACTGTGATTCAAAAAGAGAAAGTAGTCAGAATGGCCTAAGAATAATTTTTTAAAATATATATATATTCTTTATTTATTTTTAAAAGATACTTAGATTACATAAAATTTTACATAAAAAATATATAAGGGATTCCCATATGCCCCACTTCCCACACCTTCCACTTTTCCCCACATAAGCAATTTTTTCATTAGTGTGGCACGTTCATTGCAATTGATGAACACATTTTGGAGCATCGTCATTAAGCATGGATTATACTTTACATTGTAGTTTACACTCTCTCCCACTCAATTCCATAGGTTATGACAGGATATATAATGGCCTGTATCTGTCATTGCAATGTCATTCAGGACAATTCCAAGTCCTGAAAATGCCCCCATATTACACCTCTTTTTCCCTCTCCCTGCCTTCAGCACCTCCAGCGGCCACTGTCTCCACTTCCATGATTATAATTTCTTCCATTGTTAGAATCACAATAAGTCTATAGTAGAATACCAGTAAGTCTACTCTAGTCCATATTTTATTCCCCAATCCTGAGGATTCTGGGATGGTGATGCCCACTCCACCTTTAATTGAGAGGGGGCTTCAATCCCATATGGCTGATGCATGGGACTCTCTTGCTTGCAGTTGTAGACTTTCTCATTTCCTTGGTTGTTGTGATGTACACCCCCCCCCCCTCCTTCCTTCTTGTCCCTCAGCCTTCCTTGTTCCACTCCACCAATGAGAGCTCCTGCTCTAGTCATGGCCTTATATGGGCAACCTTCACTGCACCCCTCCCCGTCCCTAAATCTGCCCCTTAGCCCTAGCAACTGCGCATCCTGACTAGCTGTCCAATGGAGACCTTCATCCTCTGCTGTGAGACCGCCC
>JAQZBX010068979.1:0-15657 GCA_029593785.1 Cabassous unicinctus | reverse complement strand
AATGGTTCGACTTGAGCAATGGGAATTTATTGGCTTACAGTTTTGAGGCTGAGAAAATGTCCAAATCAAGACATTATCAAAGTGATGCTTTCTTCCCGAAGTCTGTCTGTGGGTGGTTCTGGGCTCCTCTGCTACATGGCAAGGTACATGGCAGTGTCTGCTGGTCTCTCCCTTCTCCCAGGTTTCGTTGATTTCAGCTTCTTGCTTCAGTGGCTTTCTCTCTCTCTGTAATCATTCTGTTTACAAATGACTCAAAAGTCCCATCCTGAATGAGGTGGGTCAGACATAACTGAAGTAGCCTCATCAAAAGGTCCTACTTAGAATGGGCTTACTCCCACAGTAATTGATTAGGTTGACAAACATATTTTTCTGGGGTACATACAGCTTCAAACCACCACACCGAATAATTTGAACATTGTATAACCTCCCTCCACCCTGCCCCAGTGTTAAACACACTACTGAGCTAGTGCATCCTGTGAGTTCAACTCTCTAAACAGAACTGGACAGGATCCTGCTGGAGGAAAATTAACCAAAATGTGAGCAGTGGTCATCCCTTGTGGTGGACTTCCAGGGAATTATATGACTAGCTGTACACATTGTCCAATTTTTTTTTTTTTTTACTACTTCCATGTGTTAAAAGAAAGGTACACATTTAGAAAATAAATTACCTCTACGTTCATTCTTGAACACTTGATCTTATGATCTTAATGAAGAATACTGGGAAACTGACCATTAGATGCTAAATACACAGGTTTTAAAGTCTATTTTTTATTATTTATTTAGATTAATTAAATATTATGTTAATTAAAACTGTAAGTTTGCATATGGAGTTAAGGGCTGGTTGAATGGGGTTTGAACGGATGTTGGTTGTGAATAATTAATTGTGAAAGCTCGAGAAAATAAAACAGTGCTAGAGAGGAAGAGGTTTTTGCAATTCTGTTTTTGAATTTATATAGGACAGTCTGTTTAACCCTGGGCCAGCTCCTTTTCTCTCTCTGTGCTTCAATTTCCCATCTATAAAATGGGGGTAAAATAGTACGTGTCCCATAAGGTAATTCTTAGGGTGAAAGAAATGAACACCTAATAGTAGAACAGGACCGAAACATAGCAATTACTCAATAAATGTTTGCTGTTGCTGTTGTGATATTTGGGCCTATGACCACCATTTTTGCCTTCAGATCAAATATAGTAGCAGCCGTAAAATTATAATAATAAATTAGCTACTAGGGGCAGAGCTCTTACTGTTCCTCACATCTACTTCATACTGTTGATTCTGTTATTACCCCACTTTAGAGACTGCAGGGGATCAGAGAAGTTAAGTAACCTGCCCAAGATCACACAGCTTGTAAGAATTTGACACCAGAAAGCCTGACTCCAAAGCTCATGCTCCGAATCACTCTGTTCCATTACCTAGTCTTATATTTGTGTTCTCCCTGGCATTCTACTCCTGGGTCAAAGGTCCTCTAGTTGAGGTGCTTAACCCCCTTTCAAAGGAATATGGGAATTTCTCAGATTGTTTCCACAAAGCAGAGATTAAGCTGCCTTTTGAGCAATGGATGCCTGAGGAGGTGAGAGCGCCCACACCTGCTAATCTGAGGCATCAGGAAATTCATAACTAACTGCTGCCTGTTGAAGGGAGAGATTTTATAGAAATGCAAGGCAATTATATGGCTTGCAGTTAAACTCAGAATGGGAATTGAATGATGAATAATGAATTTCCTGTTTGTTTGTAGTGCTGTATCCAGGCAGACAGTTAATCAGCATCTGTATAAATACCCAGCTCAGGTAATACCCAGCAGGCCTCCCCTGCTTCTTGTTAGCTGCAGAATGCTGGTCCATCTCACCAGTTTAACAGCCCCGCATTGTGTTGGCTGCTTTGATAACTAAAGAATGACTGACCCATCAAGCAGGGTTGCTCCCCCTGGGGCCCATGCACAGAGGCCAGAGGGCTCTGTAATGAAGGGTGGGGGCCAATAAGATTGAACTTTACCCTGAGAGCAGGGAGAAACGAAAGGGCAGAGGGACAATCAGATTTGCACTGAGCAAAACCAAGCCGCTCTGGCTGTAGGGTGGAGCAGATGGGTGGCGGTCAAGGTGACCTCTTTTAAGCTACTTCTTTACATTCCTTCTTATCATTCTCCCCCCAAAAGAGCTAAGCTCCCCTAGGGACCTTACAAGTTTTAGTTCACTGCTATGACCCCATCCCCCAGAACAGGGCCTGGAACACAGGAGGTGCTCAGGATCCAGTTGTTGAACAGATAATAATAATGGCTAACTTTCATCAGCTGAGGTCCTACGCCCAGCGTAGGGGGAGGACAGACATTAAACAAGTCATTTCAAGTGTGGTGACCCATGGAAGGAAAAGTGTAGGTGCTACAATGCAAGGTGTTGGTGGAGGGTGATGTATGGGAATTCTGCACATCATGCATGACTGTTGTGTAAGCTCACAATTTCCCAAATTATATATATATAAAGTGTAGAGTGCTGTATGAATAAGGCAGGCTTCCCTGAGGAGGAGGCATTAAGCTGAAGCCTGAGGAGAAGAGAGACGAGTTCTAGGTAGAAGGAACAGCATGTGTGAAGGTGTGAAGGTGAAGAGAGCATGGCTCTCAGGATAGAGCCCAGAAATTAAGAGGGGGGGCTGGCCTCTTAATTTGAAAGGTGCGCCCCGGCCATGTGGGGCTGCGTCTTATAAACCGTATGAAGGCTCCTGGCAGTGAGAGGCCATTATGGGTTTTAAGGTAAGTTTGGAAGGCAGAAGGCTGAAGGCAATGCCACCTTGTCCAGATGACTCCCGAGGGCTGTGGCAAGCGGGCGCCAGTCTAATCTACAAACCGATGGAGCACTTCAGCCAAGACTGTGACTTATCCGAGGTTTTCTCTTCAGACTCCTCCAGCTTCCCTGTCGTTTTCAATGTTTCAAGCCAAATCTGAGCACCCACTCTGTGCCAGGCAGTGTCCTGGATCCTTCACACAGATTAACCCACGTAAGCTTCACAGCAGCTGGGTGAGGAGCTGTTATTATTCTCCCCACTTTGCCTTTGGGGAGACGGAAACAAAGTGACTTGCCGAATGGGATGGTTAGTCTCACATGTCACCTTGTCTAGGCTACAGTACCCAGTTATCCCATCAAGCACCGAGAAAGGTGTTGCTGCAAAGGTATTTTGTAGCAACAATCAGATGACTAAGTAGAGGAGATTGTCCTCCATGGTGTGAATGGGCTTCAGCTAATCAGTTGAAGGTCTAAAGAGGAAAACCTGAGGTTTCCTGGAGAAGTGCTTCCTCAAGACTGCAGCATGTAATCCTCCCTCAGTTTCCAGCCTGCCTGTCTGCCTTACGGATTACGGACTTGCCTGTCCCCAAAATTGCGTGAGCCAATTCCTTACAATAAATCTCTTAATATTTACATATCCATCCTATTGGTTCCATTTTTCAGGAGAACTCTGACTGACAGACCCAAATTCACTCTGCCAGAAGTTTCAGAGCTGAAATTCCATGGCAGGACTCTGAGGCCAGTCCACTGGGGACTTTCTCTTGGGCAGGCTCTCCCTTTCTCAGGACTCCAGAGTCCTCACCCTGCCCTGCGGAGCCCAGACGCCTCTACCGGGAGCCCCACACGGTCTAGTCCTCACTCACCATCCACTCACCTGACCTCCTCCTTGAATCCACACTGGGCTGAGCCCAGTCTCAGCAAGATCTAATGGTGAGAAACCAGAGGAGCAGCACTTTATTTACACCCGGGCATGATGTTTTCCGAGCTATTTCCCTATCTTTCCCCGAGTCTCACCTCCCCACCAATTATCTGTGTTCGATCAAGGGGCTCGTCCTTTTAATACAAATAAATTGCAGACAGTGAGGTTTGAGGCAAGAGCAGACTCATGAAAGCACTGCTTTGGGGCCTAAGACCTTTCTCTATGTGAATGTAGCTGCTCCAGAGCCTTCTCAAACCTGGGGAAAGCAGTGTGTATAACCCAGCAGGAAAGGGGAGGTTTTCCTACTGAACCGAGGTGGGAACTTGCTTGCTTTGCCGTGGCGTTGCCCTGCCGCCCTCCTGGAGCCAGTCAGCTTGTAAAGTAACTACTTCCTTAGTTGCTTTGGGCCTGAAGTGAGTAATCCCAAAGCACGAGTTGGTGCCTGATTTCGTTCTGTGTTTATTTTTTATAAAGAAAATGCTGTCCCTCTTGGGGATGATTTGCCTTTTGAAATCTAGGAAAGAATGTCTGGGTAGATTTTGTCCAGAGAGATTAAACCAAGCATGTAATATTATTTCCTTGGCTACTACTAAATAGCTACTAACATTTGGATAGTTTATTCCGGTTTGCACAGTCTGCATCATAGCTCGTGCCTCATTAACATGTGGGGTGGGCCCAGTAAAGGGACTGAAGGAGGCCAGGGGGTTGGGCAGACTTTGTTTCGAGCATGTTCTGGTGCCATCTAGTGGCTCTGGAGCCATGCTTGGGCTGGGCTAATATGGCTGTTGGATTTCCCCAGCTTTGGTGGCGCCTCTATAAACCCAAATGGCTTTAAAAGAGCACCGAGATGTTTGTCTTTTTAGATCAGCTGATATTTTTTCCAGCTCTAATCCCTTGGAAACTTGCAACTGAAACCCGTTTCATTAACAGTCAAAACATTCTGTCCCTTTGAAGCTCTGTCAGGGTGAGATTAATATGAACCCGATATTAAGCTATTAAGCATCAGTTTAGCAAACCTATTTATAAAGGACAGCTGAAGACAGAAAATAAAGGAGGCTGCATTAAGGGGCTCCTTTGCCAAGTCCCCCCTCTCTGGAAAATGTGATTCAGTAGCCAGTTTTTGTATAAGAGAAGAGAAAAAAGAAAGAAAATGTGCGAATGCTCACGAGTGTGTGCACGTGAGCACATTTTGATGATGCATGGTTATTCTAATAGCAGTAGTAAGAGAAATAATACACTGCAGCTAAACTTAAATGCTTACTACCTGCCAGACACTGTTCTGAGAGCTTTATATTTAAGATCATTTAATCCTCACGGTAATCCAGAGTAGGTATTTTTATTTTCCCATGTTATAGATGAGGAAATTGAGGCACAGTATGTTTAAATAGTTTATCCAGGGTCACAAAGTCACAGTAAGTGTTTTGTGATAGAGTCCTAAGGACATAGAAACACGTGAATTTTACTTGGGGTTCTCAGACCCTACCCACATGTCACTTCTGGTCCCTAATAGCCCCATGCACAGAGAGCACCCTCAGGCAATGCTTGTCGCAGCCATTTAAGCTCCTGTGTGTATGTCAGTCAGTCGGGGAGGGGGTATTTGTTGTTTTAAGCGTTTCTAAGTACAAGGTCATGGGAACAAATCAGAATTGTATGTGGAGACAACCTGGTGACAGCCACAGCTTTGTTTTCCTTGGCTTCTGAGAGGCTCCGTGAGGCTGCTTCAGCTTGGAGTCAGTCACTCCTGCCATGTGACTGCCGGCAAGTGATGTCCCCTCCCAAGCTTCAGTTCCTCAACTTTGGGGATAATAAAATCGGTTTTGTAATGTTTTGTTTTTTGAGAGGATAAATGAGGTAATGGTTAGGATAGCACCTTGTCCAGTGTGTGGCACATGGCAGTGCTCATCAAGTTTTGCCTTCAGTTGCTTTTTACCCGGAAAGGTAAACTCACTTTAGCGCTCCGTGTGCACGCTTCTGGCCTCTCCTGCTGTCATGAGAAGCCTGCCCACTGGCCCAAGAGGGCTGAGTCTGTTTTCTACATTGAGGGATAGATAGAATGGTCTGGCTCCCAGTGGACATGGTTCTTAAATGTCTATCGTAGTTGGAGGAACTGAAAGTTGAGGAAGTTTGTCATTGTCACCTGTTCTCCCCTTTCACATTTGCATACACATGTATGCAGATCTACATGCGCCATATATGTGTACATATATGCACACACCATGCCTATGTGTATAGATTTACACACACACTTATGCGTATTTATTTGTAATACACGCACGAACATATACCTGCATGCATGCATATCAATCAGGATAATTTTGGATCAAGTATAACAGGAATGGTGATTCATCCTAAGTGATAAAACCAGAAAGACTTCAAACATTTGGATAGACAGCCAGACACTGGGGGGAAAATTATGTTAGTCTGTGTGTTATCTCCTACAAGGCAAAATTATAATATCAGCATCTTGTAGAAACTGTGAGGAGGGAGATCCTGAGAAATTTCCAGCTAGCAGGGGATAATAAATTCAAACACATTATACAGTCCTCATTATTGCAATTTAGATGTGTAAAGTGTCACTGATGGTCTCTTTAATATGCAGTGTGTGTTGTAGTTAGGTGAACTAACAATATTAAAAAGCATTTGCATGGGTCCCTGTAAAAATTGAGTCCTTCTAATCCTATTTTTCCCATAGAGTCTTAATTTGCTCATTCACAGATTCTCCCTCCATGGGGTCTGTAATATTTGCATATCTGAAGGAAGTACTTTCTTAACCCAAAAAGATAGGAAGCTCTGACAGGGAATTTGACCTGTTATCTTAATGGCAGGTGTGGGAAATGAAATGTTTTTGTCCAGGGACATATTGCGGGCCGTTCTCATAACATGGAGAAGGCAGCAGTGTGGTCTTTGAAAGTGGAATCTGGCCTTTTACTGAATGCTCAGAATTGCAGTCACAAAGCCCAGGACATCTGCTACTGACTCTTGTTGAGAGAGGGAATCATCTGTCTCCTCTCGGGTTCATTCGGTTACAGTCATGCTTAACCTGCTCCCAGGAACCTCCCATTTTGCTGGAAAATCTGTGATTTGTCCTGTAGCAAGAAGACTAGCTTGGAGTTGGCAGGCTGGTGGTGGGAAGTACAGGCTTTCTGGTGCAGGAGGGCACCAGCTGCCCAGCACCATGAGGGTGTTAAATGGGGCAAAATGATAATTATTCCTTCCGGTTCTCCTCTGGTTTTGTTCCCTGTCCTTTCTCCTTGCCACGTTTCTCTCACTACCCTAGCCCTCCATTCTCTCAGCATCCTTCTCTTTTGATTCCCACCTGCTTTTTCCCTCCTCTTTCTCTTCCTCACCATTGTAGATGCATCAAAATAAGGGCATGTTGGGTGGACATTTGGGATGCTGGAGGCATGTTGACCCAGCCCAGAGATGCAGCTTCTCACCTTTTCTATACAAATGATTTAAACACAAAGGTTTGCTGTGGCTTGTCCCTCCAACCAGCTCTTTCAGATCAAAGCCAGAAGTCCAGGGAAGTGTCTGGGAAAAGTTGTGCCTGTGCATTCTAGTTCTTTGCCACCTGATTTCTGAAAAACACATCATCACCAGCTGCTGACCTGGGAAGATCATGGCGAGTTGCCTTTTCTGGCCCTGAAGCCTTGAGGGTGACAAAGCTTCTGACTTTCCATTCCTTCTTCCTGCCAACTGTTCCTATTCTGAATCTTTTTATTAAACTGAATGTCTGAAATGATTATTTTTTATGACTTCCACCACCCACCCCCACCCACCCTCAAATTCTGTGATTTAAGAAGTATAGGAAACTCTGGCTAAAACCAAGTTAAAACCTCAGGTCTCTGCCTGAGGACTCCTCAGAGCCTAGCATGCACATGGGTGCATTTGGAAGCTCTAAGCAAGGAAGATAGTATCTGGCATTTCTCAAGATTACTTGACCGCAGAATTATTTCTTTGTATTACACCTTGTGGATTGGACTTGCTAGTATCATCCCTTTGGGATAGATTCCTTCTCTATAACCCAGTTCAACATCTGAGCACATGAATCTGTGTACAGATGGCCCTTGTGTATGTGTGCAGCCATGAGCAGCTGACCATTTCTCAGAAGGATGAAGTCGAGGCATGCAGCCCCGAGTGCCTGCTACGCAGCAGGCATTTCACAGGCACTGTCTTGTGTAAACTGCAAAACAACCCTGCGAGGTGGAGCTTAGTGACCCTGTCTCATGGATGAGGCCTCCGTTGCACACAGCAGTAAAGTAAGGTACCCCAAATGCACAGCTAGTAAATGACCAAGCCAGAATTCAGCCTAAGCATTAGGGATAGCCCATGGAGTATAACTAAGTCATGCTAAGCCTTGGTTGTCACTGGCTGGTGACCTGAACTGAGGTTGATCAGGAAACCCAGCGATTTTGTGATGAGGGTCATTCTCTGTCCCTATCACACAACTTGTGTGAGAATAAGGAACACAGCCCAGCTACTGCAGTCAGAACACTTGTATCCTTTGGCCAACTGAACACCTTTTAAAATATAGAGCTCAATTTAAGTACCTGTGAGTTCAGTTTTTATCCACCTGACTTCTCATGACATAATCACATGAGCTCATTTCACTTGTGACTTCTCTTGCCAGAATGATAAGATCCTCTACAATTGTGGGACTCTGGTTAAAATCAGGGGGAAAGATTCTGAAGGTAAAGACTACAAGTCTAGCAGCCCCAGCGCAAACAGTGGAACAGCAGCAAACCCCTCATCTGCAGTCAGTCTGGATCACTTAAATTGGTTTCCGGGATGGTTTGAGGTTCATGAGAACAGTTCAAGAGCTAAGCTGGTTTTAATAAGCGCCTTGTGCCCATGGACAGCGCTGTAAATCAATACAATTTATGCTCCAAATTCAGATGATAAACGAGTACCATTATGGTCTAATTAGCAGGACTCATTTTGAATGGATAAATAATAATTCCACCACATAATCCTAAACCACTTCTTGAAAAATGCCATTCGTGCTGCTCTTCCTTGTTGCAGAGATGAAGGCAAAGGGAGCAGAGTGACCATTTACATATTTATTTGCTCCAGTCATGGGTAACTGTTTTGTCTGCATTCACAGATTTCTCTAGCTCAGTTGTGCTTAGTACTTTCTAAGGGCAGGGTAATGCTAAAGTGCTAATATATATATATTTTTTTAAAAATCCTGCTTCTTACGGGTGGAATTTACTGGACTGCACCCTCTCATTTGAGCCACATCAGCCTGGGTATTTGACTGATGATCAAAGGATCAGGTCCAGGGCCAGAGGTGATGCTAGCTGGCTGTCCTCTGCAAGAGGAATAGAGCCTTGTGGGCAAAACCATGGACTCTGGAATCAGAGAGACCTGGGTTCAAATCCTCGTTCTTGCCGTTCTTATTTTACTGACTCTAACCTTTCTGAAAGACAGGTTTTCTCATCTGTTAAATGGAGATGACGGTAATACCTACTTCTTTGGGTGGTTGCAGAGATTAAATGAGATAATGTATGTTGAGTGCTTAGCACAGTGCCTGGCATGTGAAAAAGGTCTAGACCAGTGTTCGTTTTTATCGATAGATCCTTAGGGTTCCATAACCATATCGATGGGGGTGGCCCACATGCTGTTTTCAGTCTGAAGTAGAAATGCCCACTTTATTTGCTTTGGTCTGGGCTCATTTCAGCTTCACAGCAACAGCAGTTATCTCATGCTGATCAGAGGCTTGGATTGGCAGTTACAGTCATTTATGATGAATAAAAACGGAGAATCCAATTGATGAATACTTCCTACTATTTTCACACATCTTCCATGAAAAATGCCTCTTCTTTGGAAGATGGCAACTAGCAGACCATGTCCTTTGGGGGTGGGGGGGGTGGCGTTGAGGAGTGAATGGCCAATAGAGAGGGTCTGTGGTGGTAGAAAGGGTGGGAAGCCTTAGTATGGATGGATGCAGTTTTCCAGCTAACCTCCTCTGAGTCCAGCCTGTTCAGAGAGCACAGCCTTGAGAACTAGCAAGAGGTCCAGGCAGCGAGCCTCAGACCAAGGGTTATTAACTTGAATAGGGATCATGACTGTTTACCTGTTCACACACCTTTTCGGTCCCCCACCCCTACCCAGCTTATGGCCTTGACTCGAGTCAGCCAAATGTCTTTGTAACCTCAGGAAAATGTTACACTCACATTGGCTCTGTGCTGTGCCCTGGGCTGTTAGCCTGCCCTGGGATGCCCTTCTCCCTCCCTTGGCCACGCAGGGCTTCTTAACCTATTGGCACTATCGACATTTTGGATAATTCATTATGGTGGGGACTGTCCTGTGCATTGTAGGATGTTTAGCAGCATCCCTGACCTCTATCCAACAGATGCCAATAGCACTCCTCCCGTCAGGTTGGGACAATCAGCAATGTCTCCAAACATGACCCTGGAGCGAGGCAGGGGGCAGACCCAGCCCAACCTCCCACCTTCTCCATGAAGACTCCATTCCAGCTCACAGAGTCTATCAGTTAATCACACACCATCCTGACTTTGGCCTGTGTGTGTGTTCATTTTGTCCCCCCAACCAGGTGGCTCGCCCTTAAAGGGTCTGGAACCACATCTTACAGCTTTGTGTCTCCACAGGCTGGTCCTTTTTTAATATATTGATTTTTAACAACGGCCCCTTGGCTTGCTGTCAAACACCATGAACTGAGTGTCTGATAGCTTCCAGTCATGCCATGCATATTTACTCTAATTCTTACAAAAACCTGTACCTTTAAAGGGAAGATATCTGAGGCTCAGAGAAGGCAAGTAACTTACCTGTAGCCACACAGCTAAGTGCAAGCCTTTGCCTTTTCCACTAAACCACCCAACCCCGCTACATCATGGAGGGCAGCGAGAGGGCAGTAGATGTCTCTGCCTGTACAGGGATTACGAGATCCTCTGTGGCCAGTGTTTAAATGGTATCTAGGCAACTGGGGTGAAGGGAGAGCTGGGAGCGCCCTTTGTGAACAGACATTGGAAAGAACCAGTGAGTGTGGAAAGAATGGGCAACAGCTTCTCCTGCTCTGGGAAGCCTTGCCTGTAGGAGGCCGGCTGACATGACTGTGTAATGGTAGAGTTTGGCACAGTTTGACTATTTGTGCCTCAGACCTGAAGGCTGGGTCGGGTGTGGGCTCGGCCTGACATCCTCATGTATGCTCTGGAAAATGATCTCTCTCTTTGTGTGCTAAACACCATGCCAGGGAAAAGGTAAATATTACCTCTGGCAGCCTTGAATAGAACAGTCAGTAGTGATGAGCAGGAGATGGAGAGTGATTTGTTTTGCCTTGGAAAGCTGTGCTTGTTACCTCCAAATGTGGCTTGTTTGCTCTTCACAAACACTGGCCTGGGCAGTTCACAGAAAAAGAAATCAAATGAGCTGTGAGCCTATGAAAAGTTGCTTGCCCTTTCTGGTAAAGCAAGTCAAAACAGCAAAAACCATTTCTCACTTAGAGAAAATCATGCTCATGTGTGTAAGAGGATGTGATTAAAGATATCCATGGCTTCGTTGTTTGTAATGATGAAAACATTTCAAACAGCCTGAGTAACCACCAGTAGGGAATTAGACAAATCACATGTGGCTTTTCATGTGATAGAAGACCATAAGCAGTTAAGTTTGAGTTTTTAAAAAGAGTAAGATGTTGTTAGATCATACAGTAATAGTACAACTTGTGTACGCTTTAAAAATACACGCAAACTAATAGTACATGTTGATTATGGATATAAATGTATATGTGCAAGTATTTTTAAAATGGACTTTAAGGCTGCAAACCAATTCAAGAAAATGATTGCCGGGAAGTGGGTGTGGCTCAATGGATAGAGCCCCCGTTTACCATGCGGGAGGCCCCGGGTTCGCTTCCCGGCGCCTCCTTGTGAGGGCAGGCCGGCTCGCGCAGCGCCGTGGGCTGATGCGGCAAGACCTCACAGCAAGGGGGAGATGGGCAGACACAGAGAAGACACGCAGCGAATGGACACAGCAACACAAGCGGCAAGAAGGGGATAAACAAATAAAATAAATAAATCTTTAAAAAAAAAAAAAAAAGGAAAATGATTGCCTAGAGACGGGGGTGCAATTGAAGATGCAATTGACAGGGGGTGGTTGAGATTTTCCCTTTATCTGTAAGATATTAATTTTAAAAAATAATGCAACTGTGACCAAATACTAGTTTTAATTCTGAGTGCTGTTGAGCACATATATTTTTAGTGTTTTTTTTTTTACATAAAAATTTTTTTTCTCCACCCAAAGTGGAGATATGTGTGCTACTAGCCCTGCCTCTCTTGTGGGACTGTCATGAAGATCTGATGCAGTAATAGTCATGAAAATGTTGTGTCGACCTTTGCAATGCAAAGGCAGGGTCGTGTTTACGTAACAAGAATAATCACCTGTTGGGCTTTTTTCTTTGGCCCTCAGTTAAGTAGCGTTTGTAGCATTTGGAAGCCTGGGAGGATTTGCAGTGATTTACACTCTAGGTACCTTGAAGTTCATGTTCGTTTGTTTTGTAAAAATTCCCCAGAGCACACAGCAAAGATAAAAGCAAAGAGAAAGCAGGATCAGAATTTTATGTGCCTTCTTGGAAGACTGGGGAGGATGTGGGAGCGGATGCTTCCCTTCAGGAAAACGGAGACAGCTGCCTGGATGGAAACCTGCAGCCACATCCCTGCCCTGAGGTCTGGGGTTTGATCTCCCTGACAGTCACGTTCTTTAGTGCATGCTTGCTGGGGAGTTCGCAGTGCCCAGAATTAAAGCAGCAGAGAGGCTGGGGGATGGGGAATCAATAAAGGGGAGACGGGCATGGGGAAGGAAGAGATGCCGGCTAACCGGTATAGATGAAGGTGAAGGTGTTCAAATAGCGGGTTTCTATGACAACGTGTGGACTGACCCAGGTGCGTGGAGCCTGAGGAGGCAGGCGTCCTCTGCACTCCGTCACCTGGAAAGGTAGCCAGCTGGGGCAGCCTGGGAAGTCGACGGAACTCTTGGGCGGAAGGCAGGCTGGGACCCGGAGCAAAGCCTCATCTGCATTTCTGAAGGCAATAAATTCTCATTTAAGCTGTAATATTGATCTACTTTGTGAAATTGCAGTAACTGTGATTTTTTTTTTTTTAAAGCTATACAATTGGGATCTTTTCCTGAATCTCAGACAGAATAGGCAAGGTCTAATTTGTTCCATCTTCTGAGAAAAATAAATCTCTGTGGCTTTCTTCCAATCTCTGCCCCCATCTTCACTCCAGGGGAGCCATCCCGCAGTGGCTGGGGGTTCCCAGACAGGTGGAGCCCACCCTTGGCAGCCCCTGTGGCCTTCTGTCAGGACGTTTTGAGTGCAGGAACACCCTGTGGCTCATTCCTTGGTTTGTGGCCTCTTTTTCGTGGTTTTACTCCAATGAAAAGGGGAGCTGCAGTCTAGACCTCCTTCAAACATTGCCACTGCCTTTAAGTGAGCTGCAGAAGAGGGAAGCACCAGAAAATCCATGTCTGTTTGTGCCTGTCCTGTAATCCTGCTGTCTGTAATTGTAATGATTTTCAATTTAATAGCTATGGTGAAACCTCAGGGTGGAATTCTTAATTGTACAACCTGTTCACTGACCCACCTTAGACCTGGCTCATCTTCAATTCTGAATGTTTGCTACCAACCTTCAGAACATCTCAGCCCTTTGGTCAGGGTGGAATGAGGATTCGGTTTCTGGACCCAGGGTGTGTGCTGACCCCACTGTCTGGTTTCCACCCCTCTTCTGTACACCTTGAGTCATAAGTACAGATGTCCACAAGAAGTCTGGCAGGGGGTAGCGGTGTAGGCAGCCTGGTGAGATGGATGCACCTTGAAGGGCACACGCTCCATGAACGAGAAGCCGCCCCACTCAGCTCCCTCCAGGTAGTACCATGCAGGAGGCCGCTTTCTACATTAAGTCTTCCAGTTTATCAAAAGGAGCCAGAGGCTGGCATTTCTGTTTGAATGCATTTCATTTTTAAACACTAGGTAGGAATATTCTAAGTCTTTAAAACACTGTGTGGGTCACAGCCTAGCCTGATGTAACCCCAGGAGCAAAGAGCCCAAACTCCTGCAGTGGGATTTAGCTACAGCTGCAAAAAAGAGCCAAATTAGTGCATCCTCTTCCTACACATAAACCATTTATTAAGCACCTACTATGGGATGGGCACTATTCTAAGTGCCTGGCTTTATAATTCATTCCCACCAGTGAGGTTAGCGTCACTCCACAGGTGAGGAAACTGAGTCTGGGTTTGGGGAAGCAGTTTGTTCAGGATCACACAGTAGGAACAGGAACCAGCATGTGAACCCAAGCCTCTCCCAGAGCCTGTGCCCCAACAACCACGCCCTGCCTTCTGCATCTTTGTGTCCCCTGTCTCAGACTCACAAAGAATTGGCTGGTCTGAAAGGAAACCCAAGCCTGGGCACCCCTTCCCTCTTCTTTCACAATGGCAGCCTGTAGCTCTAAGAGAGAAGCCAGGGAAGCTGGTGTGTCGGGTGAAATAGGACTTTGACCACACTACCTAGCCACAAGGCTTGGTGGAGCATCTCCAGAAGAGAGATTTGCCAAAAGTGCTAAGTCTTAGCCATTGTCGTTAGCCCAGAAATAACCTCTTTGGGCAGGAGACACTTAGAGCAGGGAATTATGTATTTTCCTGCTTCCTGTTTGAGCCCAGGGAAGATTGCCACAGGGAAAGGAGAAACAGGCATGAAAGAACCTGTGTTCCAGCTTCCTAAATAAATGGCCACAAGGACCAGTGCTCCTGAGAAGCACCAAGAGGCCCAAATTCTTATTCAGACTCAGCCACCAGCTCTACCTCCATCTCTAAATTGGAATAATGTTCTCCCGGCTCTCACCTCCCAGAGCTCTTTTGAAGATCAAATGAGGAGTAAGTTTTTAAATGTCCAGTGCTATATGGCAGCAAGGTTTTGTAAATTGCATGTGTGTATATTTTTAATAACCTTTTCTCTCTTTATACAATACACACTCATTGTCCATCATTTTTACATAATTGAAACCATTCTGCAAACAGTTACATAAGTGGCTTCTGGTTCTCATTGTATCGGGTGCATTTTGTCAAGCCATTAAAAATTTCTAAAACAATAAACGTGTCAAAATATCCAATCGTACGGCCGTGGTGTAATTCATGTGACACTGCAGTTTCCTGGCCTCTAAGATTCTGGCCTCTTACTCACTGCAGAGCAGTCCCAGGCTTCCTGCGTGTCAGACCGCGTTGCAAGGGTGAGCCACTGGTTTGGGTCCTGTGGTGCCTTGTCTTTTATTTCTTTATTGGTATGGGCATTTTAGAAAACAACAGAAAAGCGAAAAGAAAACTTCACCGGGGCCCTCTGATGGTACTCTCCCTGTTTGTCAGTCGTGTGTTGTTTGTGTTTTAACATCTCTGTCATTTCAAGGGCTTGGAAGCTGGCAGGAGATATCTGTGGAGGCTTAGTCTGCTGCCTTGATACACTGGGGCTGTATTTTCTTTCCGAATGTCTGTAGTGACTTGGGGGACATATCTGTTCATTTCATGACAAATCCAGCCTTTTCTATTCCCTGTCTGGGACATGGCTGCCTTTATTATTTTTCTTTTGCTGCCTGCTTTTGGGAAATGCTTTTGACAGTTGTATTTACCAGTGGGACCAGAAGGGGAAGCTTCAGTCAGTCGGATAGCATTTTTGATGAGTGTGGAGAGTGGAGATCAGAGGCGGTGCTGGAGAGGGTCTAGGTGATGGCCAGGAAGAGGAAGGCAATGGGCTGTCTTAAGATTTTGTGCCCTCTTGGACTCTGGGTCTTTGAATGACCCTTCGGCACATGTAGCAAGAAGGGAACTGAGCCAGGACATCCCAGGAAGTCTCCCAAACTATATCTTCAAAGTCCTGGGATATGGAGAATTCAGTTTTCTTCTGTCACCCAGAGATCACCAGCCTATGCAGAAGACAACCCATGCTGCCTGGCCTAGGTAGGCAGAAA
>JAQZBX010068978.1:0-15647 GCA_029593785.1 Cabassous unicinctus | reverse complement strand
TTTGGACTATTAATACAAATATTAAGAGTAGACCTAAGAAACTTATCAAGTTAGATACATGACCAAAAACTTGGGTTTACTTTTTATTTCAGTTATCTGAATTGGAAAAAATATTTTCTCATACCTCAATATTTCAAAATAATAAAATCCACTTAGCTATTAATCTATAAAATTTGGAAAAATTTACCTAGGAAATAAAAGAAAAATAGGAAATGATATAAATATTCAGGGAGAAAATTAGATCTGATTGGATGTGGGCTATGGAGACAGAGACCCTGGGTCTAATCCCTGCTTCTACCATTCATCAGGTGTGTGATTACAGATTCTTTGTTCCTCAACCTCTACTTATATACAGTGGCCTTGCTACCCAATGGGATTGTCATGAGAAGGAAATAAAGTAGTATTTGCAACACACTTCCTGCCTGGTTCCTATCCCATAGCAGGTTTTCAGAAAGCATTAGCTCATTTTATTAGAAGTCTCTGCATTCTGAAGATTAGAGGGGAAATTGCCTTCAACTTCTTCCCAGATGCTTTTTGTGGCTGTGTATCTCACACACAATACTTGGCATGTCAGTGTATCTATCAAGAGCCTGCAAAGACCCAGGCAGCACCCACAACCGAGTTCAATGAAGGGACAATTTCCATAAATGAGGGCGGCCAAGAAAGCACGTGATACAGCAGGGACTCAAGTGGAAAGCCGTTTCCAACCTTAGACCTGGATGGCTGCCAGAGAATAAATACCTCAACTTCTCTCTCTTCTCCTGTCCTCAGATCTTCTGCCAGCTCCTCCCATTAGTAATACCCATAGGAAGCCAGAGGTCACGGGTGCTCAGAGACATGTCCATGCATCAAAGGCAGCCTCCAGGACCAGCAGAGGCAAAGAACACCCCCAGAATGTGTTAAACATAAAACTAGTTCACAAGCATTTTGGGGTCTCCTGTTTTCCCCAGACAGGACCCAATTAAAGTAGTGATTCCCGTATGAGTTTCTAACAATGTTATTCCTATTTCATAATTGAATTGGCATAAAACAAAGTATTGCAGGAAATAAAACCTACTGAACTGGCTTACCAAGCAAAATAGTGTTCCAACCTACCAGTTTTTACCCTGACATGGCCAAAGATAAAAGTAAGAGGAAGGGGGTATAAGGATTAAGGGAAAGATTGTTTTAGTATTTGGTAGGCAAAGAACTTGAGTTTTTGGTAATCATAGTAAACGTGGACTTTAAAATATTATTGTAAAATGCAACTTCTCATACAGCTGTGTGATAGCATTTCACAGCCTGAGAGTCCTGGGCTCGTGTTTTAAGCATCTCTAGGGCATGCATTTTTCTCCCATAATACATACAGCAGCCCCCTCATCCCTTTACTTCCCCACCACCAGCATCCCCATTCTGCTCTGGTATTGTAACCCCTACTGAATAGGTCAATGGACACTGGATTACTCTTTTTAAATTAAGTAATGGCAGAGAGATCAATGCGTACCGGGCTTTGGATAGGCTGGCAATTTTTGCTAAAGCCCAGCACTACATTGAGAGTATAGTTTATTGTTCATCTTGGTATTAGCAGTTCTGAGTCATCTGACCTAATTTCCAGCTCACTTCTCATGACCTTACTTTTGTGAACCTTTCATTTTAACTAAATGGGTCTTAGCCTAGCCCTCGAGTCATCTTGTACCTTTCTGTGCTGTTCTCTGCCCTGGGTGCCTATTTACTACTTTTTGCTTTTTCATATCCTGCCCCCTCTGTGAAGCACTCAGTCTTAATACTTCACAGTAATTAAATATTATTAGGATAATATCTTATGTAAAGATATCTACAAACTAAATGTGGCACTGCCATAGATGTTTCTCTCTCTCTTTCATTCACTCTTACTCTTTCTTCTCCATTAAATTTAGTGACACTGCCTCTCATCTGGCACCTATTTAGTGACTATACTTAGTAATAATGTTTTGTCTTTTATCTTCAACCAGGCTGTCAACATCTAGAGGATGAAAATCATTCTTAAATACTTACAGATCTCATTCTCTGTCCATTACACAGCCTCTTACGGAAGTGTTTAACCAACAGCCCTTCCCACGATATAACACTGTTAATAGGACTGTAGGAAATGTATATATCAAAATTCATTGTGGTGAACAATTTAACCTCTACCATACTGTGAAGATCGTGTGCCATAACTAAGTATGACATTTAGTTATGCAATACAATTCAACGTTTGAAGGAACCAACTCCAAATCAAACAATATAACCTCCACAGGAAGTGCTCTGTGCTGCATTAAGAAAAATATGTTCAAAAGATTACTAGAAATTTTAAGTATGTTTAAAGTTGAAATATGTGTTAAATATAAAATAACTAAACATTTTAAACTAAATAAATATACATTTTAGGTAAATTTAAAACAATTTGTCATCTGCAGCAACTACCAGATACTGTTATTTGACTGTGAAGAGTCCTAGCAGATTTAGTAAAATACCGTCCAAGGACTTTGCAGATTTGATACTTACAAGTAAGGGTGAGTCTAGATGTTTCATGAACAGAGTAAAGCCAGATGTACGTGGTAGCAGGAAAAGGATCAGACTACAATTGGAGGGTCAATGCAAGACTGAGGCTAAAGATAACAATCAGAACACAAAACCAGATGAGACCCCAGGAGCTCCAAAAGAGGTTAGAGCAGAGGAAAGTCCCTGAGTATGTAAGCATGGTGAAGTTCACTTATCTAGAGCTACTTCACCATTTCTGAGACAATGAAGCTGCTACAATGGCATTCAGCATGTATCTCCACCTTCTGAGGTAAAGGTGCTACTGTGGCTTTGGCCATTGCCCTCAGTTCAGGCCCAAACTGACTCAGAGCAACAGTGCATAGTTGTTCAGGTTGCATACTGCACAACTGCAGGAGGGACCAGGGCACAAACTTAGTGGCCATGCTTAACATCCCAGCTGGCACACCAGCTTCATAACAATTGCATCTCAGGGCAAGATAATATAAATTCACCCAGTGGCCATCATAAAAGAAAAAACAAAGAAAAGCTATCAGCTCTTTGTAATAAGTCATCTGGTAGTGACGTTCCAATCATACCGCTTACCCATCTGGGGCTTTGTGCCCCTTCTCCCACACGTTCCTTTTGCCAATCTTTCTACAGCTTCATGTTCAAAGGTCTCAGTCATGCCATGTTTCAGCTCTGGCTGTGGGTCTTTTCCTTCTAACCATTATTATTTGAGAATAATGACATGATGGTGCTTTTCTCTCCCTGGTACCCTCTTGATTATTCTGCTTTGCCAATACACATTTCTCTCTTTCTTGGCCCCTTCACTGGCCCAGATTTCCTGGGGGAGGCTGGACAGAAGTCCGTCCATGTCCCAGGCCAGGTGCATGATAACAGCTGAGGACATGTTCAAACTGGAGGGGAGTGGAGCTACATATGAGCCTCCATTCTCCTGAGGACTCTGTGCCTAGGTGTGTGAATGTGGGACCAGTAGGTTCAGCCTTGGGCAAGCGCCACTTAACTTGCACTTCACAGAAAGCTGCAGCGAGAGGGTACCTGGCAGACAGTGCCCAGCCGCTGCACCTGTGGGATCTACTGCAGTGTTGCATGCACTGAGGCCGTGCTCTCCCCTGTAGCTCTAGTGGAGTACGTGAGCAAGGTTTTTCTCCCCAGCAGGATACCTCTAAGGAAATCTTTGCTTTGGGGCTCCCCATTAGCCTCAACAAGACTTTTTCTGAGCTGCCTGGCAATCTGAAGCTCTTCCTACCCATCCACCTTCCTTCCCCCTTTCTTGCACAGGTGTACAACCCACACTGCAACCTGAGGGCCCTCCTAACGACTTCTGCTCCCTCTTCTCCAATAAGTCTCTTTCACATCTAAAATTCTGCTTGGCATTGCTTCCTGGAGAACCCCAATTCACACATGGACCAAGGAGGATTAGAAGTTTTGATACATCAAACTGGACCATTGGGCAGAATATGGGCAGGTGGGAGCCTCCACCTCAGCTAAAATAGGCTCCGCTTTTGTCAGGCTTCCCGAAGGTGCCCCTATCCCAGGCAATGTTTGGACTCATTTGAGGCCCTCCTCCTTTCTGGTTGCTGCGCCCACCCCTATTAAGAAAAATACTCTTTTTCTTTAGAAATGCTAATACCATCATTCAAGTTACTGTTACTTTATGAACAAGCATCTATGAATATTTTAAAACAGTCCTCTGCCATCCTGTGGCACCTGTGGCTTTGCCAGCCCCTAACAGCAACCCCCCATGCCACAGGTCTAATTGGTGAGCTGAGGCATTCCTCAGAAATCATAACAAGCTTGGTTGTATGGTTTTCTTAGATCATGTATGTAAAATGCACTTTTCTAAATGCAATACTCACTACGTTAATTAGCAATTATTGGCCCACATCAGATCAGAAGCAGCAATGATGGCAAGACACCAGTAGGAGTAAATTGCAAAGAGCAGGATTAAACCCGAAAGCATGCCGTTGAGGCTTCATATTACAGAAGCAGACAGCCCACACGCCTCAACCACCAGCATGGGGAGGGAAGGATGGGTGTTGAGATGGACCATTCCACATTGTCCAGAAAGAATTCGGGTTCACTCTGAAGAGTTTCAGAAGCTTGGGACATGCCTGATCATTTTCATTTATTCATTAATTTAAAAAATATCTGCTCAGTACCTGCTTATGTGCCAGAGACTCTTCAAGACAATAGGGATATTATCAACAACTGAAGTCCTTGCCCTTGAGGAGCTTAATTTTAGTGATATTGAAATATTTCCATCAAAAACAGCTGAAGAGTTCTAGTGATGGTCACTAAAGCTGTGAGCTTCTGATATCTGGAAGACACCCTGAAGCCATGTATTCCTTTCCCGAATGATGCCTGAAAAATGTGGTCATATTATGCATCCTAAGATAGAAAGTCCAGAATGAGGATGGAAATAAAATATCTCTCTCTTAGGAAGATGGTTCCATATTCTCATGACCCTGCTAATGGGTCGGAACCATTGGGCTGTTCACTTTGGCATGGGATAGGCTAGTAATAAGTGCTGGATGGATGCTGAGTGATTGAGGCTGTTTTTGACTGCACTCTTGTTGGGCAGTAGTGGAAATTGAGTTGGATTCGGATGTAATAGTGTCATAGATAATTAAAAGTCAAAAGGCAATCAGTGATGTCATCAAAGCCCCACTCTGCTCAGGACAATGCCCGTGGAACCAGAGCAAAAAAAGTTTAAAGGTCCAGAGGTGAGCTCCATTTGTAAGGTTTCTCATGAAGGGCTACTTCCTAATGGTGAAAAACACAGAACACCTGAATTGTGTAACAATTGGAGCTAGTTAAGTTAATTATGATACATCCATAGGACAAGATGCCATGAGGCCACAGAAATCATATTTTAAAAAGTATTTAAATATGTGGGGAAAGTGTTAATTATATAATATTTTATGGAGTAAATAAGCTACAAACTAAATGGCAATCTGCAGTATAACTCAGAATATGCATACACACACACGTACATAATAAAGAAGAAAACCAAAACACAGGCAGAAGAGAAAAATGCCCACATATCAACACTGGTTATCTCTGAATACCATATTATTTTAATTTTATTTTTGTGTAATATTTAATACATAAACTCTAGGGCTAGAATTAAAGTTCAAATCTCATTTCTACCCCTGACTGGCTGTGTGACCTCAGGCAAATTACTTAAGCTCTCTGAGTTTCCCCATTTAAAAATGGAGATAATAAATAGTACCCACATTATAGAATAATTATGAAAATTCAATGTCTTCATTTTATGAAGTCCTTAGAAGAATGCATAGCACAGACTAAACATTATATAAGTGCTTGCCAAAAGAACCAATCAATAAAATAAAATTTCTGTATTTTTCACATTTTATGCAATGCACATTTATTGCTGTCATAATAAAAACAAAAATAATCATTTAAAAACAAATTTTTAGAATTAAAATCCTGAAACATTATTTTTAAAAATACCTCTTTTTGACCCCTTTTCTAGTTCCTCTGTGGGCACTGGCCTGACAATTTTCTGGTGTGGGAATGGAAATCTTTTCTGACCTGGGGGAATGAACCTGTGTTCATGTCACTTTGAAATTAACAAGTCAAATATGCCATGTCCACATGTGTTATCCCACTAAAGGGCCCTGTTTCAAGGAGATGATATATTGTTGAGCATGTAATATGGCATTGGTAGAAGAAGATGAAAGAGGGTTCTTTGTGAATAAAAGGTTTTTTCTCCCTTTCACTTTAAAATACAAGTTTCAAGGACCGTTAATTGTATGTAGATAGGAAAGAGGAGATTTTGTGTGTGAATTGATTTATTCAACAAATATTTATTCAGCAGCTGCTATGTGCCAAGAACCATTCTAAGTAAAAGGGTTATAGCTATAAATGTAACAGGCAAAGGCTCCTCACTAGGCACATATTCCAGTACAGGAGAAGAACAATGAACAAATAAAAAGTAAATATAAAATATAACAGGAGTTCACAATGACATGATGAAGGCAAATAAAGCAAGATAAGGGGATAGACGATGGCAAGAGTGTCCCTTTATATTGGGCAATCAGGGAGGCTTCCCAGAGATATGTGTGCAGAAGCCTAGATGAAGGGAGAGACCGAGCCATGTAAGTATAAGAACACTCCTGGCAGAGGAAACAAAAGAAAAGACCCTGAGATGGGTTTCTGTATTGCCCTCCTGAATGAGGGAAGTTGGAGATCATATGGGTCTGGAGAGCAGTCTGTTCAGGAACTAGAGATTTGGGAGCTGTCAGCAAAGAGGCCATAATTAGAAGAATAGGAAAGAGTGGGATTGGCCAGGAAAGGGATATAGGGTCAGAGTTGCCCAGACATGGCACATGTTGACTACAGTTGGCCTTGCCCAAAAGGTAGAGTCAACAACAGTGGGGATTTTAGGGGGTGTTGTTGTGGAAACCAAAACAAGATATCTGATTATCATTGGGTAAAAATGGCTATAATGATAAGTGGGAGGCAAAATGGAAGTAACTTTACCGATGATGGGTCTCCATGGTGAGGACAGAAAAGAGTCTGGAGACTCTTCCTGCTGTCCCACTAGTGTTTGCAGTTGACAGCTATGGGAGGCATAGAAAGCACAGTTTCTTTACCACAGTATCGTCAACGTCTGCCATGTGCTACCAACTCAACTCTATCTCCTGGGAAGAGCATTCTCCTGAGCCTCAGATAGAATTTCCAATGGAATAGGGGAAATCCCCACTTGGATGTCACACTGGCCCCTCAGACTAGACATGCCCAAAATTTAACTCATAATCTTTCCTTCAAACAACTTTCCTCCTCTATTTTTCATGCATAGGAGCCACTGGTTACCTAGTAACTCTGTGCACAGAACTTTGAACCATCTTAGACAAACTCTTTCCCATTTTTTTCTTTACAATTAATTGGACTGCAAGTTCTACCAATGTAGACTCCAAGTGTCTACCTACTTGCTCCCACCCTAACTTAAGGGAGAAAACTTATTCCTTCCTCATTCTTTCTTAAAATGAAAGATTTTTAATGGAGTGAGATGCCCGTGGGGGAAGGGGCGGCTAAAAGGCTCTTGTCCCTGATCTTCCAGTGGAGGTCTCTCTCTAACTGCCACCATCACCTTGTGCTGAGTCTCAAAGAACACACAGATCTCTTTGCGATGTTCCATCTTCACATCGACACAGTCTTCCTCTTAATTCCTTATAGCTCAGTTAGGTACAAGCTGCAAAACGTAAACAAGACACAAAAGGAAGGTCACAGAGAATAATATGCAACGAAATCTCATAAAAGAAGGGAGGCTCCCTGAGCTCAGCAAGAAGGTGCGCAGAGTTGCTGCCTGGCTCAGTGTGGTTTTCTTTTCTCTGGAAGTGACTCCTAGGCATAGATTTGGGCATCAGTAGCCATGTCTGCACTCTAAGACCCTACCCTCAACCACTGTCCTTGCTTTAATTGTTCAGTCCAGGGATGCCAGAACCAAACAGTGTAAATTTGGATTGTTCTATACAATTTTCCAAACTGGAACCATAGGAAAGTTCTCTGGTGTTTTGAATGATGGGGTTGTCAGCCACCATGTTGGATACCATGTGGAGAAAGCCTGTAGTGTAGAGAAGGAAAATGACTAGGAAGATAAAGATGCACACAGGGACATATAGGGGTGAAAGAAAACAAACAAGAGTCATGGCTGCATTTGGGTCTCCATTTCTAGTTCTCCTAGACATCCATCTGCTCTCTTGCCTTCCCTGGGATCTGGTAAAAGGAATAATCCAGTATCCTTATGGAAAATTTCCCTTTCTTCCTAGACCAAACTCGATCTAGTGAGTTGTTTGTCTCTTCTAATCTGAGATTCCTGAGCAGTACAGCCTAACCTCTGGTTTGCTTTTGCATTGGAACACTTCATCCTAGAGTCTTATCCTTGAAATGTGGACCCCAGGAGTGACATCACCCTTTCCCTGCAGGGCTTTGAGATCAGAAGTGGACTTTCTGTACTCTGTTACACTAAAATCCCCTGGGCTTCTGTACACTTGGAATGGGTCTTTTGCCCGTGAAGGCTTTTGTAGCATCATGCACTGATCATTGGGAAATACTGGTACACTGAGTTAGGCATTATACAATATTGAAAAATCACATTTGTAAATATAACATTGGAAAAGTCTTTAAGTATTGGGAGACTTTCAAACTCATAAAGGCAGATTCAAATTTTCCAAAATTCAAATTTTTGATTAAAAGCTTGAATTTTATCATATCAACAAAAGCTGTCAGTTGTTTTCCTTGAAGTAGCAATCTCAGTTTGTTCATTTCCAAGATGCCTGCCAAATAACCAAATCCCTTCAATCTTTGCCTCTGTCTTCACAGGGGGTTCTCCTCTCTAAGTGTCTCCTCATTTCTTGTTCTTATAAGTACACCAGTCATTGGATTTGCAGCCCATCCTCATCCAGTATGACCTCATCTTAATTGGAGTAATCATATCTGCCAAGACCCTATTTCCAATAAAGTCACATCCTGAGGTTCAGGGTGGACATGCCCTTTGGGGGGAACAGTATTCAACCCAGGAGAGTATTTTATTCAGAAAATTGTTTTGACCATATTAAGAAAACATTTTGACCTCCCCGTCCCACAGAAAGAGTCTCGGAAATTCACAGGAGTCCACAGCCCACACCTTGAGAACTGCTATATTAATTCTTTCACTCTTCACACCCCTGCAGTTTCAACCTTCCCCAAATGGCAAATAAATGGACTATGCCTCCAACCTGATTAGCAAGAAGGTGTTTGGTTAGAGTCTGCGAGAGAACAGCATGCGCCGCCATGGTGGGCCTTGCTAAGTGTTTTGCTTCCTGGGAAAAGGGATTCCCAGAGTCTTCATCATGCTGTACATTCACCATTGCCTTCCAGACACCGTTTTTCCCAAGGGCCCTTGGTTCAGAAGCTTTTCCAGGTGATTCCATTTGGGGACTGAACTCTAATTGTTCAGTTCCTGCTCCTCAGTTCTAACAGTCTAACATATTTCCTGCTTCTAGATTACGGGAAATTGCACCTCAGTGCATGGGAACAAAACAGGACGTGTTCTTTTATGCCCTTTTTGTCCCCTCCAGGCTCAGCACATGTGGAATGAAGCATGCAGATGCTGGGAAGAGACAAGCAGGTCCCCTCCTGTTGGCTGAGCTCTTAGGAAACCCTGGACCAAAGCCAGGCCACCTCAGGAAAAAGGAGAACAGAAAAAATGCCACAGTTGGTGGTAAAACATTCCCCTCGCCTGGAGGAACTTTAGCATTCAAGTTATTAAATATAGCCGCTGTCTGGCAGTTGGCTTTGAGAAGCAATTCACACCATTGTAAATGGATGAGCAAAATGTATTTTCTTTAACATTTCAGTTTCAATTATTCCAAATGGGTGCAAGATCTTTAATGTTAAGAAATTGTTTTTTGAATGCCTCTAAAATTTCAAAAGTAAATATGCTCCCTGCCTTGGAGCTCTGAAGAGTCTCCCTTTCTCATTCATGTCTTCATTGGGCTCAGCCCCCAGGGCAAGCTCGCCTTAGCTCAGCTTTGCTCACTGGAAGTGCCATTTTGCTGCCATGTAGTGGTTTGCTTTGATATACGCACCCTGTTCTGTAGCCAAGTGAGTGGCCCTGGGATCACTGTTTGCTGCCAGGCGAATTGTAAAAGCAATGTCCAAACACAGAAGTGCTGTGAATTGTAGCTGGGGAAGAACTTCTCCATTTCAAGATGGTGTTGGAGAGTGGGGAGGGATTCCTGCTTCCCCTGGGAAATCATACACATTTCCTTCATTAGAGAGGTTCAGAAAATCCAAAAGTCCAGTCAACTAGAGAGAAACGAAGGCCACAAGAACCTGTTGGGTCACCAAGGCAGAGCAGAGAGGCTGAAGACTCACACAGTCACCTGGGCAAGGTCAGGATTCCTGGAGAATGACATGGGCAGGGCCAGGGGAAGGGACAGGAGTGGAGGCACTGGACCAGGACTTAGTTCAGAACAAATAATTGTGCGGGAAGCTGGCACCCTCCACGCCCCTTCCTTGCAGATGGTCCAGCCTGCTTGAACACTTTAAAGACCTAGAGGATGCTGCTTTCCAGGGCACCCTTGTCCATTTTGAACATACCTAATTGTTAGACAGCTGTTTTTTTCCTTATAAAAACCTGACATTTGACTTTTTGTAATGAACAAACAAATTATGTTTATTTCTAAATTATCAAACAAGTTTACTCCCTCCTCCAATACATTTTTCTATAGACTCCTTTTGTCCCAGGTTAAACATTTCCAGTTTACACAGTAATTCCTAAATAATTTACCATCCCTTACATTCCAATATGTTAAAGCCCTGGAGATAAACTGAGCAAAGCATAATATTCTGTGTCAATTGCCATCTTCGGTATAAAGTATTTATATTAAACTTTAGATTGCATTTGTTTCCTTGCTTAATTCAGCAACCCACTAATCTCATTGAGCTTTCCGATAACTAAAACCACTTAGACTTTTTCAGTTAACTATTTTCAATCCAGGTCTTCTTTCATTTTTTGCTTTTGTCAAAGTATACTTTTTAGTTTTTCTTTCAGCCAGGATCTGTAGGAGACAAATACTTTTAGTCTGCAAAGGAGGCTGGCAAATGCAATCTCTATTCAGTGTACAACAGGCCTGGAAAAAAACTTAACAAAAAACCTAAAAGGGAAAGAGGATATTGGGAGATGTGATGGTCAGTTTTACATGTCATTTTGGCTGTGCTGTGGTGTCCAGTTGTTTGGAAAAACTCCAGTCTAGGTGCTGCTGTGAAGGTATTTTGTAGACGTGAAGACCATTTACAACCAGGTGACTTTCATAAAGGAGACTGCTCTCTCTGAAGTGGGTGGGCCTCAGCCCATCACCTGGAGGCCTTAAGAGAAAATCAGGCTTCCCGGAGAAGAAAAAATCTGCCTCAAGACTTCCACATCAACTCTTGCTTGAGTTTCCAGCCTACCCTATGGATTTCAGACTTGCCATCCACCTGAACCCAACAATCTTGTGAGACAATTTCTTAAAATAAATCCCTTTATAAACAGACGTAGATATAGATATGGACATAGACATGGACATAGACATATAGACATAGATAGAGGCATATAGAGATAGAGATGATATAGATAGAGATGATATAGATATAGATGATAGAGATAGGGATAGAGATAGAGATAGAGATAGAGATAGAGATAGAGATAGAGATAGAGATAGAGATGATAGAGATATCCTACTGGTTCTGTTTCTCTGGAAAACTCTAACTGATCCAGGAAAAACCAGCAAACTCTGCCGCAACTCCCACCATGGATCAGTGAAGACATGCTGAATCAATTATTGGAAGGATGATAAGGCAAAATTGCATTCTGGAAAGATGAATCAACATCTTGAAGCTTGTGTCCCAGCTCATCTGAACACATAACAAATAAAGCCTGAGTGAGCTGCTCATCATTCCTGGACTACCAAGGAGGCGGCTGTGTGCCTCATGGAACAGGATGCTTGAGTACCAGAGGGACACTAACATGCCCCCTCCACCATACCACAGCTGCCTCCCAGGAGGCTGCTGGAAAGCCCTGGGGCCAGGCCTGATGTCAAAGTCACGGGATGGCCTCTCCCCACAAGAGCATCTCTGGCATCAGCATTAACCACAGCACTTTCCAGGTGTGTCAAGAAGGAATTGTGGTTACATAGAGTCAGTGAGGCCAAATCCAGAGAGATGCTGCTGGGGACTCTTGTTGAGACCACATATTTATTTGTCCTGGGATGTAGGACCTACAGCACAGTACCCAAAATACAACGAGAAGGAATAAATGTTGGAATGGACAAATAAGAGCTGAATGAATGGACCTCATGAGATTGGCAGAAAAGAGGGTTCCACCTCTATTTTACAGATGAGAAACCGTATTTAGACAAGTTACTCCCTCCAGGATCACAGGGCTAGTGAGCGGTTTATTGGGATTAGACTCTAAACATCTCTTTACTTTTGCTTCACCACAACAGGAATGGGAAGTATTGTCATAAGGAAGAAAACATGGATATGGAAGTAGCACTTGCACGGAGCTTGAGAACTCATTATCTGGGTCTGCTGTGCTCATAGTGAGTCACCTGGTCTCTCTGGACCCATCTGCCCTTGTCTGTAAAGAGCAAAGTGGCCTTTTTCAGCATTGATGTTATTGGTCTCCCTCAAAATATAAATTAGTGAATTTCACTGGAATGTGCTTTTAAAAATGGATTCTGTTACCAATCCCTCTACAGATGGTCAAGTCTGTGCAGACCTGCAAAGGGCTTTGATGTAAAAGAGCATGCATTTTCTGTCATTGATGTAAATTACATCTTCTTGGCTTGAAAATCAAAGAATTATTTGAACTGCCATTTCTACTCCCTCCATTTGGGATCTGGCAATTATTTGAAATGCTCCCATCATTTAGGAAATTACCCTGCCTCTCAGTATACCTGATGGAGGTGGGCTGGCTGCTAGTTCTTACATTTATCTCAGGCTTGGCCCAGTGACATTATGAGAGGGGACACCTGGGTTTTGTCCTAAGTGAAGAGAATTGGGGGATGGGAGAGTAGGTAGTTACAGAGAGATAATTGCCATATTCAGCTTTTTACTTGCACTTGCTGCTTAGTGTTTCATCAGCATGAAGCAAGTGTGCATTGCCAGGTGAAGAGGGAGGAAGAAAGCTTTCCTGTTGGACGAAGATCTGAGGAAAGAGACGCAGCATCATTAGGGGACAGAAATGTGAGTAGTGTAGTATGACCAAACACATGCATGGAGGGTGTATTAATCTGATGCAAAGTACCAGAAAGAGTTTGGCTTTTATAATGGGGATTTATTTGGGGGTAAAAGTGTACAGTTCCAAGGCCAAATCAAGGCATCAGCAGAGATGCTTTTGCACTAAACTCAGCTACTGTTGATCCCGGTGTTTTGCCATGTGGTGAAGCAAGATGGCCGCCGATCTCTGCCAGGTTTCAGATTTCCCCTCTGGGCTTCCTCTCTCAGGCTCAGATGTTCTGCTTTTTTCCTGATTTCAGCTGCAAGCTGGCATAGGGCTTGTCTCTTAGGGCCTCCTCTCTCCTGTCATAGGGCTTGTTTGTTTCTGGGGCCTTCTATAGCAGTCTTGGCCATTCTGCTCTCTTCCCTACTTCAGCTATAAGCTATCAGGCAAATGGCTCAGCTCTCCCCAGCACCTCAGCCGTTTGAGCCTTCTCCTTTCTATCACTTGGTAGGGTCAAAAATGACAGAGCTCTCTCTTCCTGGTGTCTGAGTGTCCATTTATATCAGACACAGCAAGGGGGTGGGGACCCAACCTGAGCCATGCCCACTGACTTGTTGACTCAAAAGCCCTAACTCAATCTTAACAGGTAATCTAATCAAAGGCCTCTCAACTGAATTTAATGCAATCCAAGGGTATCACACCCAGAAGTGTGATAGTTTACAAACATAATCTTTCTCTTTTTGTGATTCATAAAATAATCTCAAACTGCCACAGAGGGCAATATATGCCTTGAGCAGTGAGCAACAGAAATAAGACAGACTCAAGTCCTGGTCAGCAGCACCAGGAGCTGGTCTCTATCTTGAGGGTGACTGGAGACATGGAAGAATTTTAAGCAGGAGAGTCACATTCATGAGCCACCACTGTGGTTACTTTCAGGATTTTAGGGCAGCTGAACTGAGGACTCAGGAGCCACTTAGGAGACAGCTGGAGCATCCCAGGGAGAGATGGCAGAATTATGAGAATCTAAGGGATATTGCAGAAGTGAGAAAGAAGGTGTTAGGGTGACTCCGGAGCTCTGTTGGGGCAGTTGGAAAAACAGTGAGGCCATCCATTGCTATAGGGGACTCAAGAAGAACAGGCTTTGGAAGAAGTTGAGTTGCAGGTCAGTGTGGGATGTACAAGTGGCACCATTTGGCAAAGAGAAGAGGACTATCGGCATATAAGTGGGAAGATGGTGATGTATGGCATGGAGAGTAGATGAGAGCTGTGGGAGCTAAATTTCAGTGGACTAAGGAGCAGGTGGGAAGTGTGGAAGTGGAGACATTGTTGTGGAGACTGAATCATGCCCCCCACAAAAGACATGTTCAAATCGTAATCCACGTTCCTATGGGTGTGAAGCCATTTGTAAATAGGGCTTTTGGAGATATTATTATTAGTTAAGGTGAGGATAACTTGGATCAGTGTGGGTCATAATATATATGACTGATACCATTCATGCAGAAAGGAAATTCTGACACAGTCAATCGAAGAGAACTGCAGGAAGAAGCCCGAAGCCAAAAGTCAGTGGAAACCAGAAGCACAGACACAAGGAGAGAGAGATGGCAATGTGACAAAGGACGGCCATCACCAGATCACAGCCACCCCTGGGAGAACATCTTGATTTTAGACTTCTAGCCTTCCGAACCGTGAAACAGTAAATGCTTCAGCCAACCCTTTGTGTGGTATATTTGTCTTAGCAGCTCTAGCAAACTAAGATAGAGCAAGTGAAGACAAGCTGGCTTCTAAGGGAGGAGAGACACAAGGGACACCTGGACTGGGGAAGGTTGTTTCATTTTGTTTTTGTTAATACAGGAGAAACTGGGCTTGGTTTAAATGCTAGTGGAAAGGGTCTGTGGGGAAGCATTCCCTCATGTCTCTCCTTGCTAAGACCATAGTCTGTCACCAAACATGTACATGCCCCAGCATGACATCGGAGTATCCCTTAAACCAGCCCCTGCCTGCTTTCCTCGGCACTTCCTCTCTTCCTCTCCCAGTACTGTGTGCCCGTTACACTGCAGACACACCGAGTGGCTCTCTGTTCCTCGGGTTCCTTGTACCTCCTGCTAACTTCTTCCCTCCTCTGGAAACTTCCTTTCCCCCATCCTATTGTCTTGACATTCTTCTCACCCTTCAAATCAAACATATGTTAGAATGAAAGTCTCTATAAAGAATCCCTTCTCTATGCACCGTAGAGGCCTTATTGATTCACTATAGTTGCCCTTATATCATCGTGTATTGCACCAATGTTGTCTGCTTCAGTGTGAGCTCAGCCAGATTGTTCACCTCTGAGAGCAAAGCCTAAGTCAATTTTTTATGTTCACCTCCCCCATGCAGTTGAACTGATGTATCTCTCAGGGTTTAGCCAGGAAAACAAAATGAGAAGGAATCT
>JAQZBX010068977.1:0-15665 GCA_029593785.1 Cabassous unicinctus | reverse complement strand
GGCAGCCTTCTTTGGTGAGAAAGCAACCTTGAGTTGGACTCTTTAGGGCCTTGTAACTGTAAGCTTCTACCCCAAATAAATACCCTTTATAAAAGCCAACAGATTTCTGGTAGTTTGCATCAGCACCCCTTTGGCTGATTAATACAGTTACCTTTATCAAGGACTTTATTTCTTTATGCTGCTTTGATCCACTGTCCTTACTTTCAGTCTGAAGAACTCTTTAGTGTTGCTTAGGGCAGGTCTAGTGGCTGTGAACTCCCTCATCTTTTGTATATCTGGCAATGTCTTAATCTCTCCCTCAGTTTTGAAAGAAAGTCTCACTAGATATAAACTTCTTGGTTGGCAATTGTTTTCTTTCAGCACTTTAAATATTTCATCCCACTCCCTTCTTGCTTCCATAGTTTCTGATGAGAAATTGGTACTTAATATTTTTGTTTATTTGTTTGTTTTTGTTTTTTGAGGTACTGGGGGCCGTGAATTGAAGCTGGGACCTTGTATGTGGGAAGCTGGCACTCAACCACTGAGCCACATTGGCTCCCCTGAGTTGTTTTTTTGTTTGTTTTGCTTGTTTGTTTGTTTGTTTTTTAGGCGGCACCAGGAATTGAACCCAGGACCTCCAATGTGGGAAGCATGTGCTCAACAGCTTGAGCCACATCTACTCCATACTTAATTTTATAGGGACTTCCTTGTACACAACATGGTACTTTTTCCTTGCAGCTCTCAGAGCTCTCTCCTTACCCTTGGTATTGGACAGTTTGACAGCTATGTGTCTGGGCATGGTTCTCTTTGGGTTTATACTGTTTGGGGTTCATTGGGCTTCTTGAATGTGCAGATTCATGTCTTTTGTTAAATTTGGGAAGTCTTCAGTCATTAATTCTTTGATATTCCTTCTGCCCTTTTTCTCTTTATTGTCCTTCTGAGTCTCCTGTAATGTCTACATAATGTCTACATTGGTACACTTGATGGTGTCCCACACATTCTTAGGCTCTGTTCACTAGTCTCTTAGGTTATTTTCTCTTTTTATAATTCTTTTTTCTTTGTGGTCCTCAGCCTGAATCATTTCAATTGTCTTGTCTTCAAGATCACCAATTCTTTCTTCTGCCAGCTCTAATCTGCTGTTGAAATCCTGTAAGGAATTTTTCATTTCAGTTATTATGGTCTTCAACTCCATTAATTTTGTTTGGTTCCTTTTAAAAATTTCTCTCTCTTATTGAGATTCTCATAGTGTTCATTCACTGTTTTCCTGATATCCTTTAATTCTTCCTGTGCTTTCCTTTATCTCATTGAGCATATTGAGGATCATTTTTTTAAACATCTTTGTCCAATATGTCCAAACTCTGGTCCTCTTCATTGATAGTTTCTGGATTTTTATCTTTTTCCTTTGGCTAGGCCATCATTCCCTATTTGTTAGTCTTATAATCCTTTTTTTTTTCTTTTTTTTTTTCAGTTCTACTGTCATTTATTTTTAAAAATATTTTTGAAAAAATATAATTTTTTTACAATATTTTCAACTTAAACAATATTCACACTGAACATTTATGGCAGCTTAACCTACCTAAATATGAAGTTTAAGAAGCCAAAATTGTTCTAGTTTTGTTAAAGGAAAGTTGTGCTGCAGACTATTGTCATGATGGTTAACAAAGCAAGGAAAAGCACCCTTCAAATCATAGTGTTACAATTTCTTTGTTCATTTGGATTATGGATTCTTCAAATGTTAGACTTCACACAGGCATAGCTGTGACACAGTGGACTCCTTAGAAAAAGATGCAATTCTCAAATCACATACTTCCTCAGATATAACATTAGGAGCAGAATTCAACATTTCTAAAATGATAACATAAAAGTGAGGAATAGTTCTCAGCTGTTAAATTACTACCTAGGAACTTCCGTAACCAAAGGCATACTTGGTCTATAACAAATTACTTCAAATTAATTAATGGCATTTTTCAGAAAAAGGAGATTCTTTTTGATGGGGAAAAAAACAATTTGAAGTCTGAACTGAGAAATATACTTCACAGTTAGAACTTAGATTTACTCATTAAAAAAAAAAGTTTAGACATTAACAAGAGTCAGTTAACCCTAAGGAACCAGTTTAGATTCAAGGAAGATTTAGTAAGATTTAGGGGTCATTTAATTTGGTGCTTTGTCACAACTTGACTGGTGCTTCTTTCCTCACTGTCTTGACATCAAGCCACAGGGCCAATTCTATTTTCAGTAAGTGTTTGACAGCTTTTTACTTAATAACAGTCTCAGAACTTTTATTAAGCATGCAAGACTAACAATGCATAAATGTAAAACGTGACAAGAGAGAGCTTTTACAATTAAGTCTTCTATTACTGCCTTCACAGTGTGGAAATTGTGCTACATCCACCAAAAGAGGGCCCTGTCTACTCAAATATTTTAGTACTTCACCCCAGGAACAAGCTCCTTTGCATTTGGATTCAGATGGCTCTTGAACACAAAATCTTCCAGAGAAGAGCCATCCCTGATAACAAGGTCTTTAAATTGGTCCCTGGATTTGGTCCACAGTTTGTGGGAGATCTCCAGCTGGAATAAACCACTCGTGTTCTTCTTCCTCTTCCAGCATTTCTTGGAAATAGCTTTCAATAAATTCTTCTTCCCATAACTCTTCTTCTATTTGTCTGTTGAATTCTTCTTCATTTTCCATCCACATGTACTCTGCAAATGGATTGTCAGCGTTATGAGAATGACCGTTAATAATGACATCTTCATTGATGAAGCTTGGGCTAGTACTGCTGCGACCTGGATCTTTCATGATTGGCGTTCCTTGTCTTTTTTTAACCCAGGGCACCGTCAGCGAGGTCCGCAGCCAACGAATTCTGTCGGCCTCTGTATGAGCTTCCCCTCGCTGCCTCCCTTTTCCAGTCCCTGTCTTATAATCTTTTGATGCATACTATACATTTTAATATTTTTAAATGCTTACTCTAGGATTTAGTCCCTCACATTATCTTTTCCTTAACGTTGTATCCGGCTATTGGTATGGAATAGATTTCCTTGAGTGCCAGAATCCAAGAAAAACAAAGGTATAAAGCACTTTTCACAGTCATTGAAAATTGACTCTCTTTTGGCTGGTGGTCTCCCTCAGAGTATGGTCCTCTTATCAAATAGATTAGCCTACAGGGAATGCAAATTGCAGCCACCAACTGCTTCCTCTCATCTGAGCCTGAGGGGAGCCTGCTTCCTGTCATAGGCTTGTGCTTGCGATTGGCCTGAGGGATTCCACCACTTATAGGAATGTGTATGCTCCTTCCACCTCCTATGAAATAGACTTTCTCTCCCTCCTGGGTGCTCTATTGTATGAATTAATGCAGGAATTCCTTTGCAACAGGCCTCATTGGCTCAATTGTTTCTTACATTGCTTTAGTCAGCTGTAAGCTGCTTCTGCATGTAGGGCAAGTTTTGGTAGGGTGAGGAGACAAGTTTCCTGGTTTAGTCCTTCAGGATTCCACTGATAGATTGCCACTGACTTATAGGCACCCTATTATATGCATAAGGATTACTCTGCTCCATCCAAAAAGGGCCAGGGAGCCACAAAGGGAGTACAGGCTGGCTTCATACCAAGCTGGTCAGGGGTGGGGAGGGGACAGTAAGGACACCACAAGCATTGTCTACCATTTTTAAAGCTCTGTTTTTTGTTTTTTTAAAAATTGGCACTCACCCAGTTACTGCAACTCTTTGTTTTCCAGAGTTTTGAGGAAGATAGCTCTGCCAGTTTTTGTTAGCTTTTCAAAGATTCTGTGGGGGGAACGATACTCTGGGTCATCTTACACTTCCATCTTTGTCAACCTGGCTATGTTTAACTTTTTTTTTTCTTTTTTCTTTTTTTGAGGTACCAGGGGCTAGGGATTGAACCTGGGACCTTCTATGTGGGAAGCTGGTGATCAACCATTGAGCCATATTGGCTTCCCTGTGTTGGTTTTATTGTTTGTTTTTCTTGTTGTTTGTTTTTGTTTTTGTTCAGGAGGCACTGGGAACTGAACCTTAGATCTCCCATGTGGGAGGCAGGTGCTCAACTGCTTGAGCCACATCTGCTCCCTGTTTAACTTTTTGAGGAACCTCCATACTGCTTTCCACAGTGGCTGCACCATTTTACATTCTCATACTCCCTCAATTGATGAAGCATATTTTCCTGTTACTTTCTAAGGAAGATTGTATAGGAGGTGGGGAAGTTTCCATTTCTGCTAACATTTACTTGCATCTCTGAAAATGAGTTCCTCTATTCTTATTGTCTTTGATACTTCATATTGAACACTAGTTATAAAATAATATTCCTAGGTAGGAGGTCCCCTGAATTTTGTTGACATTATTCCTTATTCTTCTAGCTTCACAGTATTGCTGTTAGGGTGTTTCCCCCAAGCTTTGAATGTGATATATTCTTTTTCATTCTGGAAATTTTAGGATCATCTCTATCTATGGTGGTATGCAATTTCATGATGACATATTTTGGTATAAATCAGTCAGTGTTAGAAGCACTCAGTCTGCCCTTTCAATCCCAACACTAATCTTGTTCAATTTTAGACAACTTTCTCCCATTGTTTTATTGCTAATTTTCTCCCTTCCTTATTTATTTATTTATTTATTTATTTATTTATTTATTTATTTATTATTTTTGATCTCTTATTAGACAGATATTGGGCATGATCTAAAGTTTTTTTAACTTTTCTTTCTATTTTCCTTTTCTTTCTCTTTCTGCTCCTCTTTCTAGATATTTCTACAGGTTTAGCTGTCAAATTTTTTACAGAATTTTATATTCTTACTATCAAATTTGTAAATGTTAAGAACTCTTTTGCTTTTTTATTGTTTCCTTTTAATAGTGTCCTTTTTGTTTATGGACACAATATTTTTTCTTATCTTTCAAGGATATCAATTATAGTCTCTTTGAAGTTTTCTTCTTTCTGAATTCTATTTCTTTTCAGTTCCTTTAAAAAAATTGTTTGTGACCTTTCCTTTTATGTGGGAAGCGTGTTTTTTCAAATATCTGACAATACTTGTTTGCCCAGACTCTAAAACACTGATTGGAATCTTTGCTGGCAGGGGTAGGGCTTGTTGTCAGATGGATTTCACTATACTTCTTTTGGAAGACCAGTGGGTGTTTACATTTCCAACCCCCAGATGTCAGGATCTATAGATCTTTTCTTTTGGATTTTTCAGGTTTTTTTTCAGAGAAATAGCTAGCAGTCGCTTGCCCGGAGAATATAAATCTGACTGCTGGCATTCTGGAGGAGGATGTGGGAAATGTCTCTCCACAGTTTTTCAACTGTTTTATTACAGAATTTCATTTAAACATTTATTGAGGACTTACACTGTATCAGACACTGTTCATGATTTTGGAATATAAAGAAGGAAGGATGAGGTCTCTGCGCTCAGGAACTCATAGCACCGTGATAAGCAGGAGAGTATCAAGCAATTGTATTACAGCATTAGAAATAGTCTGTGTAGGGAAGTGGATGTGGCTCAAGCAGTTGGGTGCCCACCTACCACATGGGAGGTCCCAGGTTAGGTTTCTGATGCCTCCTAAAGGAGACAAGCAAGACAGCGAGGTGGTGTGATAGGCTGGCATGACAGGCTGGTGTGGTGAGCTGATGCAACAAAGTGACGCAGCGAGGAAACACAATGAGAGACACAACAAGCAGGAAGCAGAGGTGGCTCAAGTGATTGGGTGCCTCCCTCCCACATGGGAGGTCCCAGGTTCGGTTCCCAGTGCCTCCTAAAGAGAAGATGAACAAAGCAACAAGGGGAGAGGGGAGATATAAAATAAAATAAATCTTTTTTTAAAAAAAGAAATAGGCTGTGTAAATTGCTACAGGATCCTTGGCAGAGAATATGTGATTCTGCCCAAAGAGGTGATTAAACACACAATTACATCTCCAAGTCAAATATGCGCAACACACACACACACAAACCCAACTCTCACCCCGTTTCTTATGCTACTCACTCGAAGTTGTGTTCTGTTTTATTCTTTTACCCACAAGGAACCTAATTTCCATTTTCTTCTGGTCTCATTTTTTAAATTAATTAATTATCTGGTTTTTCTCAAAAGAATATCATCGTGTTAGATGTGATATTCAAGATGAAAATATAAAACCATTTGAAAAAGGAGGCAAAAAAAATTTTTTTTTCTTACTCTCTACCATCACAATTTCACTGCTTCCTCCTGATTAGTTCTGGGCATAGTGTTTTTAAAAAGTGGGAAAGACTTCTCCATTCTCTTTCTTACCATCCAACTCAGAGAACTCTGAGGCCCTTGAAAACAGCAGAGCTACAAGAAGGAAGGGATCTACACTCCTGAAGGACCATGGAAACCACCCACTGAGCAGGCACACCTGCATCAGTACTTTAAGTGAGTAAGAAGTAAACTTTTATTGTTTTAATTAACCACTGAAAATTTGGGATTTATTTGCCACAGCAGTTTATGTTATTCCAACAAATATATCAGGTTACTCATACTCCTTTATATACTTGACAAAACACTTTTTGGTCACTTGACCCATATTTTTTTCTCCTCTATACCACAACAATTTCACTGTTTCTGGAAAGCCACAGTCCCTTAAAATAAGAAAGCAACCAATATTGGAGTGCCCCTTCCCACTCTTTTACCCTCATTAAAAGTCAGAATTATGACTTCTTTTCCAGAACCTACTCTAGTTTACCCCATTGTTATGGACTGAATTGTGCCCCCTAAAACAATATGTTCAAGTCATAACTCCCAGACCTGTGTATGTGACCTTATTTGAAATTAGGGTTTTTGAAGATGTGATTAGTTGAGATGAGGCCAAGTAGGCCCTAATCGAATATGCATGGAACACCAGCCAAGGAACACCAGTGATTGCTGGTAAACACCAGAAGTTAGGGGACACAAGGAAGAAGTCTCCCCTGCAGTTTTCAGATTGTGTGGTCCTGTTGACATTTTGATTCCATCTGGCTTCCAAAACTATGAGATAATACATTTCTATTCTTTTCAGCCATCTAGTTTGTGGTACTTCGTTACGGCAGCCCTAGGAAAAAAAAGTCACCCATATTTCACTCTGATTGACCTAAGAAAAGATATCCTTTAGTGTGAACCCAGGTCATGTTTCAGTGCAAATAATGAGGTGTGGCTTTACGGAAACTGAACAAAGTTCTTCACACCAAAATCACCTGGCCTCTGCATGGGCAGGGACCTTGGCGAATCAAGAGCAAACGCTACTGTTTGTTTTAGCACCACCTCCAGATTTGTTTCATTTGTTCGTTTTCATTTGTACTTTTGACAGCCAATATTTATAATCCTCACCTTTCCCTTGCTTAGCAAGGTTGTAAAAAAATGAGGGCAGCACCGGCTGTGAAAAGGGGATAGACTCTGATACCACGCAGCCACCATCAGGCCAGAAGTTATATAAACATGAATAAAACACATTAACATTTCTATACTGACAGAAATTAATACAGATGCAGCCTGGCCTACCGAAATTTCCAAACTCCAAGAGCTTGAGAGGTCTCTGATTCATCTCCTTCCCCTCAGATCTCTTTTCATGTCATTTCCAAAAGATAAGGAGCTTCCTTGGTTTCACTGTGAAATGAGCAGAAGGTGAAGAATACAAATTTGCACTATATGTCAGAAAAGTAGTTGACTCCATTTCTGCAGGAATAAAAATGCCTCTGGGTTTGGTTATTCTGGGAATGCAGAGTAGCATTAGCGGAAACACCAGACCTGGTTGTCTCTGGCCTGGACAACAGCTCTCAAAGGCCTCACCCTGAGTGGGGGATAGGGTGGGTGGGTGGTATGATAAAAAGGGAACATGGAAGGAGAGATGGGAGAGAGGAAAGAGAATTTGAAAACTAGAAATGGGGGAGGGGAGGAGGATTGCGCAGTTGGGGGGGGAGAACTAAGAGGAGAAGAAATGGAAGGAGGAAGAAGCATAAGTGAGAAATAAGGAAATTGGAAGAGGAAATGAGGAAGAGAGAGGGGAAGTGCTATGGGAAAGGGAAGGGAATTAACATTCATGGAGTACTGTGGTAGTTTGAGTCTTTTGTGGACCCCAGAAAACCATTTTCTTAAACTGGTCCATTCCGATAGGTGGGATTGGATTGGATTCCTTTGAGGGCCACTTTATTGGATTGCTTCAGTGGGATGTAGCCCAGGGTGGGTCTTGGTCCTGTTGCTGGAGTCCTTTAAAAATGGGAGAAACATGCAAAGACACAGAGAAACACTCCTAGAAGATGAGAGAGAAGGTCCTGGGAGCCAGAAGCTGAAATCAATGTAACACTTAGAAGCTGAGAGGGGGCCTCAGAAGCCAGAAGCTGAAAGCAGCCAGGCCTGGAGGAGAGTGGAGAGAACAGATGCCATGTACCTGTTGGCCCATGGCTATAGCTCAGGGAGAAAGGATCTCTTGATGATGCCTGATTTGGACACTTTCCCAGCCCAGAACTATAAGCTTATAAGTTAATAAATCCCCATTGTAAAAGCCAACCCGTTTCTGGTATATTGCCTCGGCAGCCTTTAGCAAATTAAAACCTTGTAGATAAATGATAAACAAACTTGAGGTTGGAGTCTTACTTTCCAGCTTAAAGGGACTGAAGTTTAAGCTTGGTACTTGAGGCCATGGGGTCTAGGAAGTCTTACCCTGGATGGGGCTGATTGATATTGGAAGGTCCTTCAGCCAAGACCAGTCACATAAATTTGCAGGATCCTGTGTGTTGGAGAATGAATTATGTCCCCTACAAAAGACATGTTCAAGTCTTAATCCGTGTTCCTGTGGGTGTGAACCCATTTGTAAATGGAATATTTGAGGATGCTATTATTAGTTAAGGTATGGACTCATTTGTGAATAGGATCTTTGATGATCATATTTCAATGAGGCCAAATTGAATCAGGGTGGGCCTTAATCTGTGTGACTGCACTCCTTACAAGGCAGAGGAAATTCGGATGCATTTGGTCAATAGAAGCCATAAGTGAGAGTACGTGAGACAATGAAGCAGTGATGGAGGTAGAGGGATGCAAGCCAAGGAACCCCAAGAATTATGGCAAGCCATCCCCAGAATGCTACAGATTCTGGGAGAAAGCATGGCCTGTTGAGTCCTTGATTTTGGACTTCTGGCCTCTAAAACAGTGAGACAATAAATTCCTAATGTTTAAGCCAAGTATTGTGTGGTATTTGTCATAGCAGCCCTGGCAAACTAAGAAACAATGCAAAATGAAAATGTGGAAACATTGTTAAAAATTAAGAATTTCAAGATGGTCACAACAGAGTATTAAGCCAGTCATGGGACCCTTTGGAGCGTGAGGTTCTATGAAGGTTGCACAGGGTACACACCCATGAGCTGTCCCTTTCTTCATCCATATTGACATAACTAGAAAGTTAGAAAAGGAACTCAGCAATTGAGCAATGTCTATATGATGTAAACCATCTGGTTTACTGAAACTGGATGTTTGGTACCATTTAAGCAAAATGGTTGACTGTTTGAATTTTCTTCAGACCAACTAGTTGTCTTGTGTTATATTAAATCTAGCACAGGATTTTCTTTCATACCTGGCTCTACGACCTAGAGCTTTAATTTTAAAATAAGACCTGTGCTTGCTTTACTGGATAACAATTGCTGTGAAATTAATAGCCACTCTTCATTTTAAAAATCAGGATCAAAGATTATATTGATTGCACAATAAAGAGTCAGGAGTTAGCTCAGATTTTTGAACACAGGGAGAGATATGATAAGCTCATGCAGGCATACAGGAGGAAAGCATTGAGAAGAAATTCATGAAAACGTAACTATGCCAAGTTATTAGGAAGGCTAAGTGCATTTTACTTGTATATTTTCCTTTACGCTAATAATAATAAATTAAAATGATACTAAGTCCCTTTTTTCTTGTATTCTACATGAATCCAGTTCCATATTTAATTCATTTTTTTTGGAAATTACGTCTTTTTGAAAAGTCACAGAAAAAGAAATCCGTGGGTATCTCTGCTTCATTGGTGGCACCTGGCCTTCCTATACATGTCAGCAACTGAGTTTCTGGGTGGAAGCTCCCAGCATTCCCTGCTACTTGCTCAGACAGGATGACCAAGATTGTTGCCCTTTTATTTTTACCTTCATACAACATATGCATTTCTTAGTCTCTTATCAATCAAACTTGGGATTTTAAAAAGGCAAATCTAAGTTTTTTTCGGAAGATGCCAATTATATAAAGAGCAGTTAGCACTCACCTAAATTTTTTATTAAAATTTTTTCAATTTGAAACAGTTTGACTTACAAAATAGTTGCAAAAATAGTACAAAGAGTTTTCATATGCCCTTCACCCAATTTCTCCAAATGTTAATATCTTACATAAGCATACAATTACACAAACTGGGAAATTAACATTGTTAAAATTCTATGAACTACAAATTCTGTAGACATGTTGATAACATGTAGTTTTCAGCTTCAAGAATTTTCCCCCCAAAATGTGTTTACCATCTTAGTTGTTTGTAGTCATAGAGCTAACACTGATGCTGGTGAACATCTTAAACTGTCAAATCAAGGAAATTTCTACAAATCATCCAGTGTTAATACTTGAATGGGGAATTTGTTTCATTTTAATTGTGGAAAGGTGAACTGGTCACCTTCAACAACATGATACAAATTCCTAGATTTTTAAAAATTGAACATTTCACCCCCGATAAGCCTTCTGTTTTCTTTGAGTAGGTCCTCTGCCTAATTATATATCATAAAACATAACGATCACTCTGATATATATAAGAATGTAGTTGGCACTTGATATACTTCAAATACGATGACCTAGCTTGGACTGGTTTAAGATGAAAGCAATTATAGAAGAATAATGATATGTAGGATTTGCTTTAAAATAGGTGGGAATAGAGGATTTGCTTTAATAGAGGTGGGAAGTGGGTGGAAGTATAGATTAAACAAGTTGGCCAAGAGCTGATAACTGGAGAGGCTGGGAGATAGGTATATGTGTTTAATTATACTATTTTATATAATAAAAAGCAAGGTTTCCATCTCCTGGCCAATTTTTTTCTAAAACCATTTATAATCATACAGTATTCTTTGCCCAAAATAAAGTTTTTTTCTTATGAAAAAAATGCTTAATGTTAACTGTCGAAAGAAAAAAAAATCATTAACCTAAACAAACAAACAACTCTGAAAAGTCCAGACAACAGAAATGACAGTGAAATGGAAATAAAAATCACCCCAAGTTCTACCACTCAGTGATAAACACTGGAAACACTTTGGTGTATGTCCTGCCAGAATTTTAAAGTAAGCTATTTTTTAATATGTCTGCTTATATATTTGTACTATATGGAAAAGGACTCCTTGTTTATAGAGTCTCTCAAGATAAATGCATAAATTAGCAATTGCACATTGTATATGTAAAATAATGTGCTTTTATTTATACAGGCATTTTGTCTGAGAGGGGACCAAAGCTTTCCTCAGGGTTTCAAAGCACATTATGACCTAAATGGGTTGAGAGCGATTGCTTTAGATTATATTTCCTATTCAAACAACTTTTTACAGCTAGTCATTTCTTCATTAAGGAAAATTTGAAGAACTTTTGTTTTATTGTAATTCAACTTTGAAAATAGTAACAAACATTTTCACCAAGGTAAAATAACCACCTAACGTCAGATTTTATTAGTTTTACAACCAATAATTTCCTCTTCTCCCAGTAAAAGGATGGTTTAAAAATGTTACGGTTGATACGTTTTCATATAAACTTATGTGCTTTTGTATTTTTCAAATAACAAAGGTTATATTGTGTTTGTTCTTTGAATATTTGTTTGTTTTTCCAAATAGATTTCCTTTTACATTTGTTTGTTTTTAATAATTACTCTAAAACTTTCTGGCCAATCTCATAAAATATTCCTTTAGATGTTATTGAGTAAAACCAGCTAGATAAGGGAATCATCTTTTCTTGAAGCACTTAATCCAATAAACCTTTCTCATTAGCCACACTATCAAAATAGTTAACAAGTTTCAGGTTTAAATTATTTTCTTTTAGTAAATAAAACATAACCCCATTATAGAACGGTTTGTTATCACATAGAATTGTAATAATAACATAATAACTTAATACAAATTATTACATTAAAATTTATAGGCTTTTCATTCATTCATTCACTTATCATTTCAAAGAGGGCAAAACAATGCAAGGAAAATTTTATTAGTAGCTGCGGCTTTGCTTCAAACCCCAATGTGGAAACACCATGAGACTAATCCTCCATTGGAAGGTTCCTTTTTCCAAAGCTGTTAAAACCTAAAGAGCCTCAAGTCAAAACAAGTCAAAATGGTCTTCTCTGTCAATTTCTCTGACATCACTTTCAGTACCCATTGCTTTAATGGCCCTTTAGGTTATCAGCCCCAGAAGAAAAGGAACCAGAGAGCATTAGCTCCCAGAGCACAAGAGTGGTAAGCGGAAGGCTTAGGACAGGGCAGGGAGAGTCTCTCAGGCTAAGCTGCTTCCCAGCACTTCTTTACAAATGACATGGAATATCAAAACCATACCTGATCCACAGTCAGCGTAGGTAATCTTGACCTTGTTCTCCCCACTTCCCCCCACCACTATGGCCAAATAGTTGCCCAATACTGTCCCAACTAGCAGTCTGCCTCCTTTAGGGTAAATGAAAGTGCTGGGCACAGAGAAGACATATTTAGGCAGAGGGAAATGAACTTGGTGAGAAAGAACAGATCCCTTTGGTTTGACTCCTAATATTATGGAAACAGGAATAAGCAACTCTCAAAATTTGTATTTCAAATGAGTACACTTTTAGGTTTTATTTCCTCCCAGCAAAAGTATACCCTTTAAATCCTCAAGAAAAAGAGGAAATGAAGAGAAAGCAAGGTCAATAAGCCCAGCCATGGTGGGGGTCATTTCAACAAAGCCCCAGGGTCTGGCTACTGCCTTTCTCAGATCAGTGTCTCAGTCCAAGCAGAGAATCAAATGAATGTAATTAATAACACTGAGTTATATATTTGAATGTGGTGAAAAGGGGACATTTTAGTTTGTACACATTACTAGAATAAATATTTTTATAAAAACAATATGACTGTAGAGACAACCAGCAAGATGGCAGCGGAGTGAGGCACTCCTAGAGTCAGCTTGTGCTACAGGGCAGTTAGTAATCACCCAGAGCTACCTAAAACACCTGTTTGGGGGCTCCAGGAGACCAGAAGAACATCCTGCAACATCCTTGAAAGAATGGAAGGATGAGACTGCCCATCTGCAGAGAAGATTCATTTGTAGAGCACTCCACGGCCTGGAGGCCAGTGCCCATCCTCCAATGGAGGCACAAGCCGCCTTGGGAGCTATTCCATGGCTGGAATTGGAAGCTCCACTTCCCTAGAACAGGGAAGGAAGCCGGTTGGGCACCAACTTCAGCACTTGATTAGTAAATTCAGGTCCACCTCCAGCAGGGAGGAAGCTGGGGGACCTGCACCAGCCTCTCTGGGAAAACAGAGGCCATGCTGGGGAGGCCGGTGATCACCCTACTCTAGTGGGGCAAGCCGCCCCAGGAGCTGTTCTGTGGCTGGAGTTGGAAGCTCCATTTCCTAAAAAATGGGAAGGGAGAGACGGTTGGCCACCAACTTCAGCTACTGATTGGTAAATTTGGTTGGCTAAAGTATAATCCTAGGAACAGCTAAAGTTTGAACCTGTCCAAGTAGGAAAGAGGCCGGTGGCTGCCATTTTGACTCGACATGAGGGGAAGCGGGACTGACTGAAAATCACAGTGATGGTAGAGACTGGTTTCTTTCATCCAGTTTGGACTGCAGCCCTAACCTAGGCTTCAGCTCCACCTCTAGCAGGGAGGAAGCTGGTAAGCCCTGCACCAGCCTCTCTGGGTAACTGCAGGTATATTTGGCTTGCACAGACTGAATAGTGAGAAATCTACTGGGGCAACTGCAGCACGGCATAGATTACTGCCCACACCTGCAGCTCCATCCCCACCCCAGGCAGGGGGAAAGGGGCGTGAAGCTTCATCAGTCTCTCTGGGCAACTACAGTCTAGGCCTGCACAACTTGGATTATTACACACAGCTCTGGCTCTGTCCCTACCTCTGGCAAAGGAGAAAGGTGGGAGAAGCTTCATTGGACTAGGGCAATGAGTGCAGCTTGAGCTGCTGCAGTTTGCAGCACCAACGACATTTTTGGCTCCTACTACACAACCAGCAAGAGAGAAAGGGCAAGAAAGCCCCTAAATTAAAGAGAGAAACTGCACCCAGAATAAATACATCTAGTAAGCCAGATGCCAACACACCAACAAAAAATTACAACCCACACCAAGAAACAGGAAGATATGGCCCAGTTAAAGGAACAAGATAAGTCTCCAGATGACATAAAGGAGTTGAAACAACTAAGCAAAGATGTTTAAACAAATCTCCTTAATAAATTCAATGAGATGGCTAAAGAGATATTAAGAAGACATTGGATGAGTACAAAGAAGAATTTGAAAGCATACACAGAAAAATAGATCTTACAGGAATGAAAGGTACAATAAATGAAATAAAAAAATACACTGGAATCATATAATAGCAGATTTGAGGAGGCAGGGAAAGGATTGGTGAGCTTGAAGAAATGGCCTCTGAAAGGGAACATACAAAAGAACAGATGAAGAAAAGAATAGAAAAAATTGAACAAGTTCTTAGGGAACTAAATGACAGTAAGAGATGTGCAAACATACGTGTCATGGGTGTCCCAGAAGGAGAAGAGAACAGAAAAGGGGCAGAAGGAATATTTGAAGAAATAATGGTAGAAAATTTCCCAACCCTATTGAAGGGCATAGATATCCATGTCCCAGAAGCACAATGTACTCCCATGTGAATAAATACGAATAGACCAACTCCAAGACATATACTAATCAGAATGTCAAATGCCAAACACAAAGAGAGAATTCTGAGAGCAGCAGAAGAAAAGCAATGCATAACATATAAGGGATACCCAATAAGATTAAGTGCTGATTTCTCATCAGAAACCATGGAGGCAAGAAGACAGTGGTGTGATATATTTAAGATACTGCAAGAGAAAAACTTCCAGCCAAGAATCTTATATCCAGCAAGATTGTCTTTTAAAAATGAGGGCGAGTTTAGAATATTCACAGATAAACAGAAACTGAGAAAGCTTGTAATCAAGAGATCCAGCTTTGCAGGAAATACTAAAGGGTGTGCTACAGCCTGAAAAGAAAAGACAGGAGAGAGAGGCCTGGAAGAGAGTCTAGAAATGAAGATTATTTCAGTAAAAGTAACTAAAAGTGTCAAAAGAGTGGTGAAAATAAAATATGACAGATAAAACCCAAATATTTTGGAATAAACTTAAAGAATGATGTAAAGCATTTGTATTCAGAAAACTACAACACATTGTTAAAAGAAATAATTGAAAGAACATTCCATGCTCACAGATTGGAAGACTTAATATCATTAAGTTGTCAATTTTACTCAAATTTATATACAGATTCAATACAATCCCGATAAAAATCCCACCAGCATTTTTTAAATAAATGGAAAACATGATTATCAAATTTATTTGGAAGGTTAAGTTGTCCTGAATAGCCAGAAACATCTTTAAAAGGAAAAGCAAAGTTGGAGGACTCTCACTTCCAAACTTTAAATCATATTACCTAGCTACAGTGGTAAAAACAGCATGGAACTGGCATAAAGACAGACACACAGATCAATGGAACC
>JAQZBX010068976.1:0-15659 GCA_029593785.1 Cabassous unicinctus | reverse complement strand
AGGGGTTTTCACGGCTCTACATGATCTAGCTCCCAAGTACCTGTCCAACTTCTTAATGTCCTTCTCCTGGGTCATCCTGCTCCAGCCACAATTTCCTCCTTGCCATTCCTTCATCATGCCAGACATGCTCCTAACTCAGGACATTTGCACTTGCTCTTCCCTATGCTTGGATGGCTTTTTCCCATGTAACCACATGACTCACTTCCTAACCTCCTTCAGAACTTTCCTGAATTATCTTCTCAGGGAACTCTTCCCTGGCCACCCTAACTTTTAGTATTTCAACCGACACCTGTCCTGCATTCCATATTTCACTGACTTACCAACCTTTAAACCTCCATTCATAGTAAGAAATATATTATTTACATTGTTACTCAAGTATGCACATGCACATATACACACATAAATAACAACAAAAAGTTCCAAAACAATGCTTACTATTGCTATGTTCAAAGCACTCAGGTATTTTCTCATCTATGACATAAAATAGATCAATAAGAAAAGTATTCCTGTGTATTTTGTTCATAGTTATATCTCCAGTACCTAGAGCCTAGCACATAGTAGGCACCTAATAAATACTTGTTGAATTAACTGCATGAATATTAAGCAACAATGATAAGACAGGGCACCAGGTGTACAGTATGTTTAGAAACTCAGTCTTGGCCTTAACTGGTGAAAGGAATCAGATATCTATATAGAAAAGAGTTGCCCAGACTGTAAAGACAGGCAGGCATGAGAAGCGAGGAACTCTGGCAATATTGTATTAATCCTTGAAACTAGAGTGTTGCTGTTTCGAGGAACACGGGGATCGGGTGGGAAGTCCGTGACCCTCAGAGGCAATTAACTGTGTTAAGAACAAAGTGTAATTTTCACAAGTTGGCCTGTCTTTTATGCTTCACGTATTTGCCCTAGTTGCTCTTCTTCTTCTCCTTCTCCCCCCGGCCCCTCCTTGCTCCTCCTTTTCAACGTTTTCCCTTGACTGTTTGTAGGTTTTTTTGGTGTTTTTTTTAATGGCAGCTTGTCTCAGCTATGATCAGAAGAGCCAAAGGAAAAGCTTTTGGAAAGCATTTAAGCCAGAACTTTGAAGGGAAGAAACAAGTTCCTGGGAACACTATAGTTGTGGTAGTGGGAAGCAGAGTGAGAGATCCAATGGGAAAGGAGGATTGAGGGCAAAGGGATTTGAGGCTCTTGGTCAATTTCTTTTTGCTTTCTGGAGATTCTCATTCCAGGGCTAAAATCTTGGGAATTCTGTGTTTTATTAAGTGAACAGCTTTAAAAGATAGAGATAACATCTCCCTTTGGAGCAAAGGTAGGCATATTTACTATGCATTATAAAAAATGTAAGCTCCTTAAGCTCAGAGTCCTCACCTATAATCCAATTTATTGCTAAGAATTAATCTTTACGTTTCCTTGTGGGAATTGGGGCTCAGGGACTTGGTTCAGGAAAACACAGGCACTCTGGCTATTGCCATTGCTGTGAGTAATAAAATCCTTTGTCTCTGACCTAGGAGTCTTGTGTGTCCTGCCAGCACGTATGAAACTGTGGCAGGCTTACTTAATTAGCTGGCAAATAGGACAACATTTCAAAATTCAAACCTCTGGTCCTTTCTGCTTCTCTCTTATCCCAACCTCTGATGTACCCACCAGTAGCATATAGGCTTCAACCATCATAGTGTAGTACAGCATGTCGCGGAGGCTTGTACAATACCTCTTACTTCCTGCCCGAGGCCTACTCTAAATCACCTTGCCAGTGAAAACCTGATTAGCACTTATGCATGCACAACAGCCGAGATCCAAAGAAGGCAAAGAGAAGATTTCATAAGAGTATGGGAGTAGAACATGTTGAAAATAAGGGCAATATCACTGAGGAGAAAGCTCAGAGTTCAGGATGTTGGTGTGTAGAATTTCTAGGGACTGCTGAAATTCAGGGCAGATGACAGTCACTACAGTGAAGGAGCTTCCAGAATTGTGAGCCCAGGATATTAGCTGGGTCATTATGTGGAACAAAAAGTCTCTGTGCCTGATGGCAAGGGTGCAGTAAAGAGGAAAACGGTGAGCCAGAGGAATCACGTGGATGGTTTCCACGAGATTGTAGAAGCAGTTTGGAAGACATGGTCCGTTTCCTACTTGTTATCATCCATTCTTCCCCTTTTCCTCAACCTTGTTCAAGATTAGGGAGTCATATTCCCAGTCTCATGATTTGTCCAAGCCTTAAAATGAGGGTCGTCCTGTGGCCCAGTTCTGGGCAGTTAGCCCCACCATGAAGTCTGCTGGGAGAGGGAGTTCCAGGAAATATTTTGCTTTCTTGATGAAAGGAAAGAGTGGTGCTGGTGCTCCCTATTTTCCCTGGAGCCATGGCAACCACATGTTGATCATGAGGAAAAGGCTAAAATAAAAAAAATAAAATCAGAGATTCTAGCCCTGGCATCAAATTGTTATCTTTTTGCTTTGAAATATCCTGTTGGGGGAAAATTTTCACTTGTTTCAGTCACTAGTAGTCAGCTGTCATTGCTACTTAAATGAATAAAAGTAAATAAATAATACATAAATCTTTAAAAAATAATATATTTTTAAAAATATGTATGTATATAGGGGATTCCCATATACCCCATCCCCTCCCCCTCGCATTTTCCCCTATTAATGACATCTTTCTTTAGTGTGGTACATTTGTTACAATTGATGAACAAATATTGAGGCATTGCTACTGACTATGTCTATAATTTACATGATGGTTTACACATTATGGTTTACACTCTGCACCGTACAATTTTATAGGTTTTGACAAAATGTATAATGCCCTGTATCTGTCATTGCAAGATTATGCAGAACAATTCCAATGCCTTAACAATGCCCGATGTCTTCCCTCCCCTTCCCCTCAGAACCTCTATAACCACTATGTTTATATCATTGTTACAAGTTCTTCCATTACTACAATAATAATAAGTCTACTTTGGTCCATGCTTGCATTCCCCCCTTATGTTTGTTCATTCCTCAATATTGAAGATTTTGAAATGGTGATGCCTACTCTGCTTTAGATTGAGAGGGGGCTTAGATCTTATGGAGCTGATGGAAGGAACTGTTTTGCTTGCAGTTGTAGATTTTATAATTTTTCAAAAGTAAGGTTCATAAGTACAAGCATTAATATTGAGCGCTTGGCGTATTGGTCTGTTTTCTTTTATTAGGCACTGCCTATGTACTCGCGATTCTTGCCCCTCTATCTGAGAAGGTAGCAAGACTCCCCAGGTTGGGAGTTTAATATTTTGTTGGTTATTGTGTGGGTCTCCACCCACTGAGATAACACCCTATGACCACATGAACACATTCATATTCCACAGAGGCATGCCCCAGGTGCACCCTTCCCCATAAATCCTCTACCACCGACACCCTGCACGAATGACCCACCCCTACCAGAGTTGCCAAAAGAACACTCCCACAACTGTATTCTCAACCACAGTCCTCTACCTCCCCAGGGTTCACCTGTTCCTTCCTCCAGCCCTCCCGCCAGCTCTGTGGATAGTCCAATCCGCCAACCCCACTGACACTCCCACTCCAGCATTGTTGACCCCACTCACGTTGCTGCACCCCATCAGCCCTGTCCACTGCCAAACCTCCCCCAACCACCTTATCGTAGATTCTGCCCAGACTGAGCATCTGCTCACCACTCCTCCTCCCTTTCTATCTCCTGGTAACCTATCTTCCAGACTCTACCTCTGTGAGTCTGCTGAATATCCTTAGTTCATAAGGGCTTATTTTACAGGTGAGGAAACAGGTTTAGAGAAGATTAAGTGAATTGCCTAAGGCCACAGAGTAATAAAGTTGTTCAGAGCCAAAGGTTAGTTTAATTGCCCTTTGTATTGTCACCCCAGTCCCTTCATTGCCCTTCCCCAAGCTGGTGGGGCCTATAAAAGCAAGAGCTACACATGCAGTGTTTCAGGGATCCATCTTTTAACTAAGTCCCGGTACATTCGTGTGCATTGGTTCAAAATAAAGGAAAAAGTATGAACTTCACCTTTAAATACTTTGGAATTTTTAGTGTGAGGAACATGTGATTCAAACCTTCAAAACACTTCTTTATTACATCTTGTCTTTAATAGAGTGGGAAAACTTATTGTCCTGATTCTATACATATAATTTATATAAACAGCTGTACCATTATAGGTCCTATATAATTTTTTTAAAGATTTATTTTTATTTATTTATCCCCCCCCCTCGTTTTGTGCTCACTGTCTACTCTCTGTGTCCATTCGCTGTGTGTTCTTCTGTGTCTGCCTATCTTCTCTCTAGGTGGCACTGGGAACCGATCCTGGGACCTTCCGGAGTGGGAGACGGGCGCTCAATCTCTTGTGCCACCTCAGTTCCCTGTTCTGCTGCATCTCTTATTGTCTCCCCTCTATGTGCCTTTTTGTTGCGTCATCTTGCTGCACCAGCACTCCTGTGCGGGCCAGCACTCCACATGGGCCAGCACTCCACGTGGGCCAGCTCGCTGCGCAGACCAGCTTGCCTTTCTCCAGGAGGCCCTGGGAATTGAACCCTGGACCCCCTATATGGTAGACAGGAGCCCAATCACTTGAGCCACATCCATTTCCCCTATATAATTTTTAAGTCTCAGTTTCATTCTTAATTATGATGATTCCTTATAAGATCAAGAAATTTTTCAGGAAAGTGGCTCGTGGGGCCATGAATGCAGCGGATATGTCTGTCTTGTTTGATACCTCTTTATACTTGGGAGAGTCCCATCCAATGCTTTGCAAATAGTAGATTCTCAATAAATATTTATCCATCAAATGTACTCTCTATATTCCAAAGAAGACACTGAAAATTATTAAGATAGTGTTCTAAAATTACATGTGGCATGTAAATTTTGCATATGATTATAAAACTTATTAGGCGAAAAAGGGGGAGATCTTTTTTTTTTAAGGATTTATTTATTTATTTGCTTTTATTCATTTTTATACCCCCTCGCTCCCCCTGTTTTTGCTGTTTTTGTGTCCATTTGCTGGGCAATTCTCTGTGTCCGTTTCCTGCCCTCTCTTCTCACCCTTCTCCTGTCTTCACTGGGATTCAATCTTCAAAACCTCTGATGTGGGAGAGATGTGTCCTACTGCCTGTGCCACCTTAGTTCCTGGTTTTTCTGCGCGTCTCATCTTGGCTCTCCCTTGTGTCACTCTCCTGTTACGTCATCATCTTGCTGCGTGGCTTGCATGGCCTGACAGTGCACCCGTGCGCGGGGCCTGGGGGCCTCACCCGTGCACCTTCTATAGCTTTCTTTTTTTAATTTTTAATGGGAGGTCCCGGGGATCGAACCCAGGTCCCTCCATATGGGAGACGGATGCCCAACCATTTGAGCCACACCCATCCCCCTGCTATATCTCCCAAGGTTGACCAAAGATACCTAGAGTTACAGTCATTTCCCATACAGGATGGTCATATAATAAATCAGGCTTAGTTTATCACCAGCATTCTAAAAACCAGTCCTAGGCAGAAAAACTAGGTCTGGGGACACATGCATGGTTTCTAATATAGCGAATGTTTAGCCTACCCTGATTATCACAAAATCAGGACAGTGAGAATATTTGCATGGGGAGACCTTTCTAAACAACTGGACTAATAGTTAAAAACAATATGGCATGAACAATGCAAACTTTTTTTCTTTTGATAGGAATTTAAAGAAGGGATAATGTCCTTGAATGTGAATAGCTGAGTATCTTCTGGATGGTTGCCAGCTACTTCATTTTCTTCATTTCCTCCAGATCAGGAGAGGTACTTGAAGGTCTCTTGTTTGCATACTTTTATGTATATATTTTGTATATATTTAAGTCCAGCATTATGAAGGATGCATGTGTGACTTTCTAAATTGTTATAGAAGGCGGTGTGCCCCTTGCCTCACCTGCTTCTGTACTTCACATTCTCGTTTTATATGACTATCAGCACAGGCTAAATGCTGTCTTCTAGAATCCAATTATGAATGCAGTACTAAAGTCAATGATGACTCTAGTCTACTGCTATAGACTCTATACCTGTTAGATAATTATAGATATGTGGAATTAATACAAAGATTAGCTTTAGAAACAGCTCATACAGGTTTACTTTGTACTTTTTAATAAAGAACTGACAAATTCAGTCACTTCTAATTCTGGGACACTTGTGCAAGTACCCAAACTGTGTCTTTTCAATCTTTTGGTCCAGGATTTTGTCCAAAACTAAAGTCTATCCTAAATTATTCTCCCTTTGTCCAGCTTTGGAAACTTGATAGCCACAAGAACCTGTTATTCAGGTTTTTGTTGCTTTGCACAAGTCATCACAAACTCACATGAAGATAAAGATGAAATTGTTTATTATTTAAACCATAGTTAGGTATTTGTTGATATTCAGTGACCCACTTTTATACAATAGAGGTTTGTTTGATCACAAGAAAAAAAGACCAAGCAATTCTTAATCTGCTTCTGGAGATAAAATATAAAATAAATATAATTTTACCCAACTTTTTTTTTGTTTGTTTGTTTCTTTATTTTAAACTTTATTTTGTGCATTTAATAATTGAAAATATAAACAATTAAAAACTAAAAAATAAACACAGATGAATAAATACATACATTTCTCAATTAAATGTACTGGATACATATAATTTTTTTTTCATTTTACCTTACTTTGACAAGACACTCACTGAAAGACAATTCAATTATCCAGTAAGTTTAGAGTAATTCAATTAAATTTTCTTCTCATTGTATATTTATTAAGTTGAATTGGCTTGTTTAGACTGGTATTGTATTACCTATTCATCTTGCTAGTTTCATACTCTTGTAGAGGAATATTTAGGTTGCTTTCTAGACTAGAATTTTGTGCATTTGTGTCATTGGTGTACTCCTAGCGGTGACGACAGTCTGGAGAGGCAAGCACTAATGCACTAATGTATTCTAGTGGCTCTACCTTTAATTTCCTGAAATTCTCTTGGCCTTGCCTTTCTTTATTATATTACTTTATTCTCAGGGTTTGGCAGCAAAATTACTGCAGCAATTTCAAATCCTATATCCACACATGAAATGTCCTGAGGAAGAGAGAGAGTCAATTCAGGAAGCATTCTCAGAAAACAGAAATTTCCTGCAAATCAGAATTCTCTGCAAACCTCTCTCCCTGGGTCTTATTGGCCAAAATACATTTCACACCAGTTCTTAAACTGATCACTGCCCAGGCAATAAGATTATTTCTAGCTGATCCTAGATCAGGGCTTGGAGTCTATTTCCCCTGAAGCATGGGATTGCATGGGGGAAAGGCAGGTGTCTGAACTGGGTGATGTTGGGACTGAGGAAGATGTAATAGATGCTGAGTATGGAACGAACAATGCTCAACACAGTGGGAATGGAAGAAAGCAGGAGGATTTACAAAAGATTAAGGGGTAAATGTGTTGTGTTGTAGGGAATGAGGAATGAAGTTGAGGATGACACATAGGTTTCTGGCCTTGGCAACTGGGAGAATGGTGGACTATTCCATGAAATAAGAAACCAGACAAAATAGGTTTAATGGAAAAGGTGATAAGTTCAGTTTTGAATGAGTTGAATTTGAGATGCCAGTGGGATATTCAACTAGTGGTCTGATGTGTTCAAGAACAAGATAAAGATACATACATGAGAGTCATCAGCATATAAAGAACATTGGAGCATTTGAGTGGGTAAAATAACTCAGGGAGTGAACTGCATTTAAAAAAGGAGAAAGTTTAGAACCACAAGGAAGAGGATGAGAGCACATGAGAAAGTACTACTGGGAAGGTAGCAGGAAGAATCTGGAATGTTTGTTATCAGGAAAACTGAGAAATGAGTAAGTAATGATGGTTACAGTGTCAAATGCTGCAGAGGAATCCAGAAAGATATGGACTTAAATGTATCCATTGGATTTAGTAGCAAGAAGGTCCTTGATGATCTTGGCAATAACACTTTCAATGGACTGCCTGATTGTTTTGAATTGAGATTGAGTAGAAATGAGGAATTATTTAAGGTTCATTTAATCAACTATTTTAAGAGGCTAAGGCAAGTGTTTTTTTAAATCAAGGTAGAGAGATTTTAGCATGTTTAAATGTTAAAGAGCCATCTGAGTCAAGATAGTTGACTGATCTAGTACACTTGTTTACCTCTGCTGCTTCTCCAAATCCCATGCAGTTTAAGAGTAAGATCTGCAGCAACATGCAAGTTGCCAGCAATGCACTAGAAACAATGAGGGATTTCAGAAGACATAAAGCAGATGGGACTGGATCTTTGACAAAAGCAAAGGTCCTAAAAAGCAGTATAATGGAAAGAAAGTTTTCTCAAAACAGCCTTCAAAAAATATCTCAAGACAAGAGACTTTCGGAGCAGGGCTGGGGAGGAGGTTGGGGGAATGGGAAATGGATGAGGAGGCTGTGGGGGCAGAGAGTGGAGTCATCAATTCCAAGATTGCTGGAGCTGATCAGGTCCAGAGAGTGCCCAGATGGGCATTCCTCCTTTCTAGGCTATAGCTAGAGACAACCTTGCTTTCAATAAACAGAGGAATATGTATTATATGGGTGTTCCTGCCAGGGGACGTGGGGGAGGTGGGGCCTTGGGACCAGAGACAGAAAGGGCAGCATTTCAGTTCTACATTCTGAAATGGCCACAGAGTCTACATTCTGAAAGCAAGTTCCCCAAACATGAAAGGCAATTCTTCTGGCTGTACATTTTGTCCACTTACCAGAGCCTGGCAATCAGCCAGTACATCCACTGCTAAGGACATAGAGACTTTAGTACACTAGCTACTATTGCTTCTCACTTATAAACTCAAATAGATAACTAGGAATCATCAGGCATCTCTAATAGCATGAAGAAGAACTAAACAAGTAGAGTAACTCCCAAGGAAACAGTTACTTTAAGAAACCAGAAAATGCCATCATTCAGAAATGATCGAGATGATATCATACCCACAAAACATTATAGTCTACTCTGAAAGAGAAGAAAATGGAAAACAAGAAATAGTTATTTGAAATTAAAACAGGATAGGGAAAAAACCTTATGGAAGTAATAGACTGGACATGGCTGAAAACCAAGTCAGCAATCTGTACTATGATGCAAATCAATTATGAAAGAAAGTTAGGAGACATTCTGTTATTTCAGCCAATAAATATTTTGAGTGCTAACTAGGTGCCTCTTGCCCTCATAGACTCTATAGTTTAGTGAGGGCTAAGACAAATAAAATTACAAAAATGAGTATATGATTTAGAATAGTGATACTTCGCTATGAAGGACAAGTACAGAGAGTTATTATATTAATAATATCTGAAACATATAATGCTTAGCTATGTGCCAGGTACTATTCTAAGTGCTAACTTTAATATATTAAAGTATTTACTCTTCACTACAACCCTATGACGTAGGTGCTATTATTAGCCCCATTTAACATATGAGGAAATGTCAAGGACTGTGATGAGTCTGAGATTTTACCTTGCTTGTAAGCTAACAAGTTAAATGGATGCTGGCAGATGACATGAGACTCCTGGCTCAGAAACAAAGGACTTTATTACTTATGGCACAGCAGACAGCATGGACTTCATGTGTGCATCGATTTCTAGGTAGATACCGTGTGCACATTGGCTTTGTGTCACAACTTTGTTAGGGAACCTGAATCTTTTATGATGGACCACACGCAAATTTGCTGTTTTCCCCAGAGGTAGATAATATCTTTATGTTCTCTTTACTCCAGGGGAAAACACTGTTTGGCTCTCCCAAGGCTGTTCTCTCTACAAACATTCTTGAAAAGACAGCCTGGAACAAAGACAGTCAGTGCCTCTTCTTTAAGATGTGCAGAAATGAGAGAGAACCATGGAGAATTGTCTCCCAACAGAACTGAGGCAGAGAGGTTGAATGACTTGTATAAGGCCCTGCAGCTAATTAGTGGCAGAGCCTCGGTCCAAACCCAGACAGTCTATAGACCATACTCTTAACCAGGGTTTGGCGAACTACATACTGCAGGCCAAATCCAAGCCTGCTTTTGTATGGCCAGTGAACGAAGAATGGCTTTTACATTTCTAAAGGGTTGAATAAAAACAAAGTAGAATGTGTGACAGACCACTTATGACTCACAATGCCTAAAATATTTACTACCTTGCTGGCATTTTATAGAAAAAGTTTTCCAGCCCCTGTTTTTAACAAATGCACTTCACAACCCCTATAGTATATTTTGTGGTGTGTGCTGTCCATGTGTAACCTAGTTTGAGGTCGTGGTGGTGGTGAAGGGCAAGAGGTGAAAATTGAATCAGGCCCTGAACAATGAATAGTAGTTTGGTGAAGAGACGGAGGAAGACTGTTCCATGGAGAAAAAAAATTCCAGAATGAAAAATTACTTGAGTTTTCATACCAAAAAGCAGTATCTTTGAAGGTTTATGGATGACTCTGTCTGATATGTGGGAACCATCCAAAGATTGATATCTGCCTTGGTCAATCTAGTGACAGGCCTGGTTATCCCAGTTGAGGGGCAAGGCAAGTGTTCAGAGCAGCTCAGAGTGACACCTGCAAAGGGGGTGGTGGGGGTTGTCATTTATAACTGAGTGCTCTGCATTGAGCCTGTACACAGGAGGAAGGCTGTGGACCAAGAGATATGGGACAAAGTCACCTGGGAAGAGCTGGCTGAAGTGATGTGGCCACTTACACAGTTCTCAGACCAAAGTCAACCTTGATTCCCTTTTTTTCCTTACCCCATATCTAATCCACTAGCATCTCCTACTGGTGTTACCTTCAAAATATACACTGAATCCAAGCATTTGTAACCTCAGTCACCACCCCCACAATCCAAGCCACCTTCAGACTTTGCCTGCACAATTGCAATAGCCTCCTAAGTGGGGAGAACTGCTCTCACTCTTGCTGCTTGCATTCTATTTTCCATGCAGCAACGAGAGTGATGCTTTTAAAACTTAAGTGAGGTGATGTCATTCCTCTGCCCCAAATCCTTCAATGGCTTCTCAACACATTTAAAATAAAATTCAGACTCCTCATGGCCTTGCCCGTCTTGTTAGCCCGTGTCTTACACTTTCCACCTGTACTCACCTTGGTTTCTCAGGTCTTTATTCTCTAAGCACCCTCACTAAAATTGTCCCCACCCCTGCAATTCTACAGCCATATATCTTGCTTTACTTTCATGACACTTGACACTACTTGAAATTACATTTATTGGTTTATTTGTTTAATGCCTCTCACCCTCATTACAATGAAGGATTCCTTAGGGCAGAGACTTTGTCTTCTTTACTGTTCTCTCCCTTATGCCTAGGGGGCAGTGTCTGTTACATAGACAAATTAATGCATATTTGTTGAAGAAATGAATACATTACTTAATTTGTTAACCTCATGTGAAAACACACCAAATATCTACTATAATTGAAAAAAAAAGCTTAACAATGAAGTAGATAAACCCTGATCCTATTAATGACATACCTTGACAAGGAGAACCACCTGACTTTCTGGTTTTAGCATTGAGGGTTCATGAAAGAAGTAGATAATGAGTGAAGAGATGTATATATGTGTGGATAAGAGAACACAGGATGCCACGGATCAAATCTAACCTTGTTTTCATGCTTGACACTATACTAGTGGTCAACATATGGAGAGTGCTTTCAGTCCCCACACCTGCATAATCCATCCATTGGGATGGATAGCCTGCCCCTTGGTGGCATAGATTTTACAGGTAGTAAATTATTATTATTTTTATTATTATTATTATTATTATTACTTTAGGTACCATGGCCAGGGATTGAACCCGGGACCTCCTATGTGGAAAGCCAGTGCTCAACCACTGAGTCACATCAGCTCCCCTGAGTTGGTTTTTTCGTTTCTTTGCTTGTTGTTTGGTGGTTGTGTTTTTCTTTAGGAGGCACCGGGAACAAAACCCGGGACCTCCCATGTAGGAAGCAGGTGATCAACTGCTGAGCCACATCCGCTTCCCAATAAATTATTTTTTATACTCAGAATTTGCATTAGCATTCCTGGAACCCTAAGTAACTACATAAATAATGATCAGAGGGCTTTGAAGGTTTTTTTGGTATCATTAATTAATCTTAGCATTCTAGATTAAGAGTGTCTTTGATACAGAACTCCAAGAGATGGCATAAAAATACAGGATAGGGAAGTGGGTGTGGCTCAATCGATAGAGCTCCCGTTTACCATATGGGAGGCCCTGAGTTCACTTCCCAGGGCCTCCTTGTGAGGGCAGGCCGGCCTGAGGGGCGCCGTGGGCTGATGCGGCAGGACCTCACAGCAAGGGGGAGATAAGCAGACACGGAGAAGACACACAGCGAATGGACACAGCAAACACAAGCAGCAAGGGGGGGATAAATAAATAAATAAATAAATCTAAAATAAAAAAAAAATAGGATAAAGTGGATTCCACATACCTTTACACTCTCAAGTGACTGGTATTTTATTAGCAGTACAAAGCATAGCTCTCTTAATAGGATTTTGGAGTTATTGCTTCAGTATTATTGGATATAGGATGTATATCTGTATCATACTGTTAGTATTACAGTGGGATTCCTTTTGTCCAAGTTCATTACAACCGGTTCTTTCTTATCCAACCAAAGCTAACCAATCCCCAGTGCTCAGTGTAATCAGCTGTGTTAATTCCTCTTGGAATTAAAGATTTTTATGGGGGAGGGGATGGTTTATTCAGATGTGAGGCAAATCACCGAATCTGTTCAAGATCCCAGAAGCACAAAAGGGAGTGGAGAATTGAACATTAGCTCTGGAAAAGCAAAGGAGAGTGGTTCTGGGCATGAACCTGCTTCAAGGTGGGTTTGAAGTTCCAGGATCCATAACTAAAGGAGTTGCATGCTGCCAGGTTGCCCATCCCTCATGTATATGGTATGCTGGAAACACCTGAGGACACACCCTACTCTTCTCTCTCTCCACTCCAATCATTAGGAGCCACAAGGGGCTCACTACCAATTCTTGGTTTTGATTTTACTTAGGATTTGGAAAGTACTTTAGCTTTCTTTTTTTTTTTTTCTTTTGGAGGCACCAGGAACAAAACCCAGGACCTCCCATGTGGGAGGCTAGTGCTCAGCTGCTTGAGCCACATCTGCTCGCTGCTCGTTTGATTTTGCTCATTCTCTGATCATTGTCTGTTTGTTGTTCTCTTGCTGTTTGTTTTCCTTAGGAGGCACCGGAACCAAACCTGGGTCGTCCTATGTGGGAGGTGGGTGCCCAACTGCTTGAGCCACATCTGCTCCCCACACTTTATCTTTTCTTAAAAAATGTACTTACTTATTTATTTCAATTTATCCTCCCTCCACCCCAGACATAGTTCTCTTATCTGTCTGCTCATTGTTTGCTCACCTTCTCCAGGAGGCACCGGGAACTGAACCCGGGACCCTCCACATGGGAGGCGAGTGCCCAATGGCCTGAGCCACATCTGCTCTATGGGGGCTGCAGTGTCTGCTGGCTTGTGGCATCTGCTTGTTGTGGCAGGGTGTAGCATCTAGCTTGTTGTGGCAGGTATGGGCGACTAGCTTGTTGTGGCAGGGTGTGGCATCTAACTTGTTGCGGTGGGTACAGGTGTCTGCTTGTCTTCTTTAGGAGGCACCAGGACCCGAACCCGGGACCTCCCATGTGGTAGGCAGGCACCCAACTGGTTGAGCCATATCTGCTTCCCCATACTTTCTTTCGAGGGAGAAATTATCCTTCTTCCACTGAAAGATAAAGAATAAAAAGTGAAGATTGGACAGCTGTCTGAATCTCAGGCTCCACACAGAAAACTGATGGGAAATGGAAAAGTGGGAGCTAGGGCTTACTCCTCCAGAGTTTACTTCTAACGAGAGGAATGAGAAGCCCAAATTTTCCTTCCCTGCTTTCCATTTCTTCTCTCTCAACTATCTCATCATATTCAGCTTATTGGGCTACACATCTAGAAAGGTTCAGAGAAGCACAGAATAAACTGTTTATTATGTTGCCCAGTTTCTGAGAGCTATACATACTCTTTTTCTCCCTCCTTCTCCCAGGTAGCCATATGCATAGGGAATTAGGCTTAATGCTTTTTTTTAAAAAAGTCACACATTCATTTCTTTTATTTATTTACCGTTTATGATCATTGCAAATCAATTCCATGAAATGAGAAACCATGAAGACTCAAAGCATAATTATGCAAATTTTTTTTTTAAAGATTTATTTATCCCCCCCTTGCTGCTTGTGTTTTACTGTGTCCATTCGCTGTGTGTTTCTTCCGTGTCTGCTTATCTCCCCCCTGCTGTGAGGTCCTGCTGCATCAGCCCACCGCGCCGCGCAGCCGGCCTGCCCTCACAAGGAGACCCCTGGAAGCGAACCCGGGGGCCTCCCATATGGTAAACGGGAGCTCTATCCATTGAGCCACACCCGCTTCCCTAATTATGCAAATTGAAAATAGATATTCAACACAAAAAATGCAAATGTAAAAGTGGTTTCGTTCACACACACAGTAGCGGGAGATCGAACAATCTTGTTTCAAAGGATAACAAATACATGCTTTTTTTCTTGAAGACTGAGGCCACATCAGATACTAGTTTATCAGTGTGTGCTCATGTGAACCAAAATTTGATACTAAAAATACTTTTTCATGTTAAAACTTTTAAAAGTTACACTTTGCAGAATTAAGTCTGCTCTTAAGCATAGCACCAGTTTCTACCCATCTAAAATCTGGCTGATATAGAAAGTGTTCCAAATGTAGCTGTTCTGATTCTTATAGGTTAAAAAGGGGTATTTTCAAAAACAGTTTAAAAGAATTATTGCAAACTTAATATTGCTGGTGTGCTTTCAGTCTTAACATTCCAAATACTTGATCTTCTTTCTTGAGATTCATGATTTCTTTGCCTCTTGGTTTCAAGATTTTCAAATATACCCTCCCAGTAGACCACCTTTGTATTTTAAAATTATTTAACATAAGCAGACACAGCATTGGGGCACTGTGAGGTCATATTTACAAATACTCTACAGAATTGGGTTTATAAGTGGATTTGTTGCCCTCTTGTGGATAGGAATGTCTGTGTGAGACCATGCAACCTTTCTTCTTCATCAGGTAGGCATGGATTAGGGAAGATTCCAGTTTCTCCTTGTTCTTGCACATGTTGTTCACTACCTAGCAATAAGTGCAACATTAAATCCAAAGCTCCAGAGGAAAGAGTTCTGTTCCCAAAGCACTCCAAAAGATTAACAATAAAAAACTTTAGCTAGACACTATCAGTATGGCGGTCAGGACTGCCTCTCTTAACCGAGGCATGTGGAAGGGAGAGTGAGAGGATCATGAGAACAGGGCACCTCCACTCCCTGGGTGGTGGCAATCAGTGAGTGGATTTAGGTTTGGGGTGAGCAGGGGTCCTTGTGAAAGAGCTGCTGGGTGTCAGCGGTATATTTGCCTGAGTTAGAAGAGCAAGCTGCACCTGCCCTGCCCTAGCCTGGCCACCATTGCCCTGGCCAGTCTGTACTTCTTTCAAGCCTTGAAGTGCTAGGGTAGCAAAGTCAACTGGGCACTTCTCTGCAAATCCTGAGGATGGTCTCTAGACTCTGATGATGGCAGTCCAAGGTATTCTGGGCCTCTTTGGGCACTTGTCACCAATTGTGGGACAATTGGAGAGTTCCACTCAATATTCTGTTATGTCCTACACTCATAAGCATTGCAAATATTTCCCCCATTTTGTCACTTGCTGT
>JAQZBX010068975.1:0-15652 GCA_029593785.1 Cabassous unicinctus | reverse complement strand
CACACTAAAAAGGTGACCTTTATCCAGATCTTGTGTTAAGGGTCCTCTTGATATTTTAAAATAAATTTACTATCAAAGCATATCGTATTAAACAACATACTGCTTAGTTTTAAAAATTGAAGTAGTAATCACAAATTTATATTGAATATGTGTTTCTTTGTGTTTTTTATTTATGTCATTTTCCCTAACATCAATTTTAAGCTATGGGTAAATGCAAAATATGTCTGTGTGGTAAAATAAATGTATCTCGCCTATCTGAATGAAACAGCACAGAGAGTACAAGGAAGGTCATGATCTACAAAATATCTCTGTAGAGTTTTCCACAACTGAAGGATCTAACATTTCTAATTGAAATAGCGCTACCAGAACCCAGAAAAAAAATGACTGAAAACACATAAAGTTGCATCTTTATTGAAATTTCATAAAGGGAAAGATGACATATGCTAGAATGTCTTAGAGTTTTTAACCATAAATCTAGAAACAAGAATACATTGTATTCTTCAATCATGGCTTGATCCTAATTCCTAATTCTATGTTTTTATTGTGGAGATTTATATGTTTCCAGACAGGTTAAAATGACTACTTTTGATGTTATGGGAACATTAATGAAAGACATGAATATTAGAAGGCTATCAACATTTTGAAGGAAAATTATTTCCAACATAGACTCCTATACCATGTCAAATTATACATCAAGTATGAGGATAAAGTTTTCAATAAACTTCAAAACTACACATGTGATACACTCTGCTCAAGAGGCTTCTATAGGATGTGCTCCACCAAAGGGGAGAATAAACCAGGAAAAAGGTACATATTTAATACTGGAGAGATTCAAAAAGAATCCCAATAATGATAACAAAGTGAGATTTCAGGATGACATCTCTACAATAGTTGTAAAAGACTGTAATGCAGATTGCACCACTGAGACTCAACAATGTAACTGAAGAAACAGACACTATAAGTAGGGCAGATAATCTCAGGAATTTGGCACCCTGTAAGTGTGCCTTATTTTGGAATATATGCTCCCCAGTATAATAGAATTAGACTCATTTATAATTTCCATACTCATGGCTCTTCTACTCCTTTTATAATTAGCACTATACTTGTAAATTATATGTACCAGCAACTTAAATCTTTGGTCTGTTTATATGCCAGTTGAGCCATGAATCTCAGCAGAGTTGCAATACCTACTCTTCGTTCATTGGTCTTATCCAGTACAACTAAAAAAAGAACAGTGATGGACAATGCCCATCACTGAAAGAGAGAGTATTTACAACAGCAAGCAAGGTAAATCCATCTATCTGTCCCATGGGATTTAGTCCCCTCTCAATCAGAAACAAAGTGGCCATCAGCATCCTAAAATTCTCAAGATTGGGGAATGAACATGGACTAAAGTAGACTTATTAGTCTATTATTGTTCTACAATAGACTTATTATTATTCTAGCAATGTTAGAATTGTATCATTGATATAAAGGCAGTGGGTACCAGAAATTCTGAAGCAGGGAGAGTGAAGAATAGGTGTAACATGGGGGCATTTTGGCAACATTGGAATTTTCCTGCATGACTTTGCAATGACAGACACAGGCTATTATACATTTTTTCAAAACCTTTCAAATTTATGGGGCAAAATGTAAACTATAATGTAAACTACTGGCCAATGTTAATAGCAAAGCTTCAATAAGTGTCTATCACTTGTAACAAATGTACCAAAATAATGAGAGATGTTGTTAATATGGGAAAATGTGGGAGGGGAAGGGTGTGCGGCATATGAGAATCCCCTATATTTTTGATGTAACACATATGAAATCTAAAGCTCATTTAAAATTTTTAAAATAATTATAAAATAATCAAAATATTATACCTTTTGAAAGTATTCACTAATAAACAGAGATTAAGAGAGTATGCCATTAAGATACTTTCCCTTCAGGAAACACTAAAGGGAGATCTGCAGGTTGAAAGGAAAAAACAAGAGAAAGAGTGCTAGAGGAGAATGTAAGAACCACACAAACAACAAAAAGAGAAATAAAATCAACATATACATAAACCTAAAGAAAATATTGATAATGTAACTAATTCCTTGAGAATAACAACACTGGATGATAATGGATTAAATTCACCAGTCAAGAGACACAGATTGGCAGAATGGATAAGGAAATAAGACCCATCTATATGTGTCTACAAGAATCCCACCTTAGACCCAGCGATTCAAGGAAGCTGTAATTGAATGGCTGGAAACTAATCTGACAAGCAAACAATAACCAAAAAAGGGCAGAAGTAGGTATACTAATAACAAACAAAATAGACTTTAAATGCAAAACTATTGTAAGAGACAAAGACAGACACTATATATTAGTGAAAGGAGTAATCTTCCAAGAATAAATAACAATCATAAACATATATGCACCTAACATGGGCACTGCAAAATACATGAGGTAAACACTGGAAAAAATGAATGGAGAAATAAATGCCTGTACAATTATAGTGGGGGACTTTAATACATCGTTTTCAGTATTAGACATATCATCTTGACAAAGAAACAATAAAGAACAAATACTTTTGGTAACACATTAGAAGGTCTGGGCCTAATAGACATACACAGAACACTAGAACAAAATACAGGGGGATAAACATTCTTCTTGAGTGCACATGGATCATATTCCAAGATAGACCACATGTTAGGCCACAGAAAAAATCTCAATGAATTAAAAAAGATTGAGATTATACAACGTAATTTCCCAGACCACAATGGCACAATATTGGAAATCAGTAAGGTCGAGAGAACCAGATTAGGCACAAAAATATGAAAGTTAAACAACACATTCTTAGAAAAACAGTGGGTCAAGGAGGAAATCTCAAAAGAAATCAGTAATTACCTTGAAATGAATGCAAATGACAACATCATATACCAAAACTTATGGGATGGAGCAAAAGCTTTATTAAGTGGGAAATTCATGGCCATAAATGCATATATCAAAAAAGAAGGAAGAGCTAAAATTGACGACCTAACTGCACACCTTGAGGAATCAGAGAAAAAACAACAATCTAACCCCAAAAGAAGTAGAAAGTAAGAAATTACAAAGATTAAAGCAGAACTAAATGAAACAGAAAAATAAGGAAGCACTAGAAAAAAATAAACAAAACCAAAACCTGGTTCTTTGAGAAGATCAAGAAAATTGACAATCCTTTCACCAGACTAACAAAGAAAAAAAGAGAGCAGATGCAAATATACAAAATAAGAAATGAGGAAGGGGATATCACCACTGACCCCACAGAAATAAAGAGTATCATAAGAGAATAATTTGAAAAATTATATGCCAACAAGAATGATAATTTAGAGGAAATGGGCAAATTCCTAGAAACTCACTAGCAGCCTACATTGACAACAGAAGAAATTGATGAAAACAGTCCAATTACAAATAAAGAGATAGTCTCAGTCATCAAAAACTCCCAACTAAGAAGTGTCCAGGACCAAAGTGGCTTCTTCAACAAAAGGTGCTTGCAGAACAGTATATCCAAATCCCAAAGAATGAGGGAGGAACATCATCTCACAGCTTATACAAAAATCAACTCAAGATGGATGACATACCTAAATAAAAGAACCAAGACCATAATGTCCTTGGAAGATAATGTAAGGAAGCATCTATTTCTATTACACGACCTTGTAATAGGAAATGGTTTCATGAACTTCACACCCAAAGCATGAGCTGCAAAAGAAAAAAATAGATAAATGATATCTTCTCAAAATTAAAAATTTTTGCACCTCAAAGGATGATATCAAGAAAGTAAAAAGGCAGCCCACTCAATGGGAGAAAATATTTGGCAACCATATATCTGACAGGAACCTAATATACTGCATATTTAAAGAAATCCTACACCTTGAAAATAAAAAGACAAACAACCCATTTTATAAATGGACAATCTACCTGAAAAGACACTTCTCCAAGGAAGAAATACAAATGAATAACAAGCACATGAATATATGCTCAACATCACTAGCTATTAGGGACCTGCAACTCAAAACTACAATGAGATACAATCTTACACCCATTAGAATGGCAGCTACTAAATAAACAGTGGACTTTATGTGTTGGAGAGGATGTGGAGGAATGGGAACACTCATCCACTGCTGTTGGGAATGTACAATGGTCCAGCCATTTTGGAGGACAGTTTGGCAGTTCCTCAGAAAACTATCTGTAGAACTTCCATATGATCCAGCCATTCCACTGCTGGGAATAAACCCAGAAGAATTGAAAACAAAGACACGAACAGATATATGCACTCCAATGTTCAAAGAGGCATTATTCAATATTGTCAAAAGTTGGAATCAACCCAAGTGTCCATCAACAGATGAATGGATAAACAAAATGTGGTACATACATACAATGGAATATTAATTAGCTATAAGAAGGAATAAAGTGCTAACACATGGGATAACATGGGTGAATCTTAAGGACCTTATGTTGAGTGAACAAGCCACACATTCAAGGATGCACTGTACATGACCTCACTGATATGAATTAATCAAATTGAGCAGACTCAGAGAGCTATCATCTGGAAGATAGGTCTATTTAAATAGAAATGGTGAAGTTTGTAAGCCAACACCCACCCAGATGTAATCTATGGTAAGGGGAAAGTGTTTAGTTGCATATTGAAGGGATATGACAGGAGGGTAGTGATATTATTGGGTTGGGTGGTGCAGGGTTAACAGGTTGGTAGATTGGGAAGTGTGGGTTGGAAGGTCCAGGGTACTGAGGGGAGGGTTGGGAGAGGGACCTGGTGAACACTGGGGATTTTCAGGTATGTGGTTGAAAGTACATAGTTGAGAATGCTCTTATGGCAATATGACAAGGTAGGGTGACTGGTTTAGAGTGTTGGATGGGCAGGCATTTGGGTCAGGGTGTACTTGGATCAGGCTTCTTGGGAGTGTGCAAGTGATCATTCTGTCATAATGTGTTGTATCGGTGAGTGGAGACCCACATAATGTGCAGGAAGTAGTTGGACTCCCAACCTCTGTAGGACCTATTTGTTCACAAATAGACTGATGGGAGTCTCTTGAGAACATGGGTGGTTCCTAATAGGGGAGAACAAATCAGTGTGGCAAGACCTCAGTGTGGTTGCATTTAACTATGAATCTTGTCATCCAAGGAGTGAAGCCACAGAGTCTCCATGGGCCCTGAGGGGAGGAGTAAGGAAAAATAAAGTAGATCTAATACTGGGTATTTAGTGGACAGTGGAAGTGTCCTACCTGATTTTAAAATGATGGACACAGGACATGGTAAATATCATCAAAATTTATAAAAGTGTACAGTGTAAAATATAAACCATAATGTAAATCATTGAACATGTTTAGTAGCTATGTTTCACTATTTGTATATCAACTATAACAAAGGTACAATCCACATATAAAAAGGTATTAATATGGGGGAGAGAAAAAGGAGAGAGTGTTGGTTATATGAGAGTCCTCTGTATTCTGTGTGTGTCTCTGCTGTGACTTAAAACTTCTTTGAAAATAAATGAAAAATAGTGAGACCCTGGGGAATGAGACAGGACACTAGATATTGTAGTGATGAAAAGCAAAAGGTCAAACATTTAAAAAAAATATTTTCTATTTTTTAATATCCCAATTTTAAGAAATATTTTCTATTTTTTAATATCCCAATCTTTTAATTTAATTTAATTTTTAGTTTTTTAAAAATTTAATGTATGTTATTTCTTATATTTAAACGTATCACTATTGTTTCATTTTCCTATTAATTGTATTTGGGTATTGTAATGACTTCGTTTTTGAAGAAACTTTGGATAACAGTAGGGTTACGACTGGGGTGGGGGAGGACGGTTGGTGTTGGTTGTCAGTGATGGGGGATGCATGGGAGGAAGTTAACCTGAGCATCCATATAAGGTTTCTAAAAATGTTCAAATGTTCACGGGGCATTGTCACAGTTGATGGAGACTCACATAATAACTGAGAGAATATTTAATTCCCAAACTGGAGAGCTTTGTGACATTATCTAAGAGACCAGCAAGAGTCCCCCAAGTGCAGGGGCAGTGACTGGAGAAGGAGGATGATCTAATGATGTGTCCTTGATATTGCCAACTAGATTTATGAGCCTTTTTAGTTGATATTGAAACTTAGCCTATTGTTATGGGTTGCCTAAGGTTTGCCTCTGAAAGCCTCCTTGCTCAAATTTGACCTCTCTCTAAGTCAAACTCAACAAATGAATGCATCACATTCCCCCCAGGATGGAACTTGACTCCCAGGGATGAGCCTCCCTGGCACTGAGGGATTTCTACCATGCACCAACTAGCAATGCAACTGGAAAAAGACCTAGAATAAAATGGGAAAAAGATAAAAATAAATGAGTTTACATGGCTACGAGACTTCAAAGTAAGTTGAGAAGTCATCCTAGAGATAATGCTTATGCACATCTCAGTAGGATCTCATAGCCTTCCAAAGTGGATAGTAACCCAAATAGTGGGGCTATAGGGTCAGCATGGATAGCTCTGGATTTTGGTGTCTTGCCAGTGGGCCCTACTTTGGAGTTTGTGTTCCTGAGAGCAACAGGGTTGGACTCAATTATGTCTACCCTGCACATGGCTCATCTGCCCCTTCTGTCTAAACCTATATTTGGTGCTGGAGTTTGTAGGTGTATATCCAGAGACTCAAGGCTTTGGGCTGTCCATGTGCCAGCTGGGCCTGGAACCTCAGCAGACCTGCAGCATCTACTCTACAGATCCTTGGACTCACCCAGGACAAGTGGAGGGAAGGTTATGATGGACAACGGCCATCCCAGGGAACAGAGAGTATGCAGCTGCTAGCAGGATAGTCCCATCCATGTTCCTCATGGGATATAAGCCCCCTTTCAATTGGAGGTAGAGTGGACATCACCGTCCAAGAAGCCTCAGGATTGGGGAAAGAGCTGTGGGCTAGAGTGGACTTACTGATATTCTACTATCAACATATTGTGATTCTAAAAATGGAAGAAATTACAACACTGATGTGGAGTCAGGCACTGGAGGCTCTGGGGGCAAGGAGAAGGAAAAACAGTTATAATACAGGGGCTTGATCGGAACTTGAGAATTACCCTGAGTGACATTGCAACGACAGATATAGGCCATTTTATATCATCACATAACATGAAATACTGTGTGAGAGAGGGTGTAGACTACAATGTGAACTATGTCTGTGCTGAATGGCAAAGCACCAGAATGCATTTATCAAGTGCAATGAATGTGCCACCCTAATGAAGTATGTTTATATGGGAGGGTGTGGGAGTTGTGGGGAGTGGGGCATATGGGATCCCTATATTTTTTGTGTAAAATTTATGTAATGAAAGTATCTTTTAAAAAATCAAAAGAAATAAAAAAATATATATTTGATGAAAGTATGACTTTATAAGTATAAAAGTTGATTGATATCTTACCAAACATTTACAGAGTTAAAAAATTGAGAAAATCAGCTTTACATTTTTAGGAAATAAAAATGAAAACACTTCATAAGGTGATATATCATTGTCACTGATTTTGTGAAATTCACCAAATAAACATTAATTAATGTTTAATTAATTAATATAACCTTGATTTCACTCAGAATGGCAATTTTTGCCGCTAAAATATTTCACCTAGATGTGACCATGTAACTCAGGATTGGCTATTGGCTATTGAGATTTAAGCAAGAGTTATGCTTGATTTCTTTGACAATTGTCATAAGGTGCTGATAAGTCTAGAGGATGATCTCTTTTCACCCAACCTAATTTTTTCAGCCTTGGAATGTAATTGTGATACTGTATTTCACAGGTTTGTATTACAATCACTTAAAACTGTACATATTATTCAAATGAAATATTACCAAAATTTTAACCCTCAAATTTTTTATATTTCAGAAAGTGCCAGTGTTATTAAGAGACTGTACTTTCCAGGACCTATATACTTAATTTATTAGCATATGCACAAATAGTAAATAAATTTACCCTCCTTAGAAACTTCCTTTACTTATATACCTTCTTAGTGTTCCTTCATGGTCTTCCTGATATCATCTTAATATTGTCTTGTCTTGGTAGACTGAATGATATTGTCTGCTTTGTGAAGACCTTAACTGATAATCTCCTAAATCACCACAGCAATGGATGACATCCACAAGTCACTCTCTGCATATAAAATCAACTGATGGCACACCTCCATACTGTGAATATTTCTATGGAAATTGTTGATGGAAAAGCACTGTGTTCTGCTTCATCTGGGTAGAAGACCAGACGAAAGGAAACTTCTCACTGTATTAAAAGAATGTGAAAAATAAATCTACAGTGCAAAATAAACTCTAGCATTTCAAACCAGAGACTTTCCTAATATGCATAATTTTGCCATGATTTTTCTTTGTATTCTTTAGTCAAAAAGCAAGGAAGCTCTCCATTCTTAAAGACTTATGATAAGAATTTCCTTTTTTAAAGGAACACAAAAGCATTTTTCAATAACAAATATTATGATTGGAGAACTTTTTGCCACATTTACTACAAACAATTGAATGATGACTTTATAAATGTTACTTGTTTGTACCACTAAGTTTATATCTATATATCTTAAGAGTATCAGTGACTGCTAGAGCTCCAGCCAAAGAGGAGGAAAATTTATTCTATCCATTATTATTCAAGAAGAAAGAAGAAAGTTGAACAATAACCTATACAGGCCCTTGCAATTTTTCATAAGACAGTTCCAGTTAAGCCCCTTTGGCAAGATGTCAGTCTCATGAGAAAGTCAATGAAAGTTATTAACCATGTTAACAGACAAAAAAAGAAAATCTAGATGCTTATGTCAATTGATAAGGGAAAAATTAAACCTCCATTTCTGTAAAAATATTTCTCAGTAAATTATAAATATAAAGTAACTTGAAGACCTGACCAAGGCCATCATGATAAAACTACAAGTAACATCATAGCTAAATAGTGAGTTATTTCCCATTAATATCAGGAAAAAGACAATGATGTCTTCTCACCACCACTATTCACAATGGTATTGAGGGTTCAAGTAAGTGCAATAATATAAGAAAAAGAAATTAAAGGACTCAGAATGAAAAGGAAGAAGTAAAACTTTGCTTATTAGCAGGTGACATTATCCTCTGTGCATTAAAATTAAAATCTACAAAAAAGAACCAATAAATGTTAAACTGACCCTTGTTCCATGTAATAGACCTAATTGGTCATGAGGTGCTCTGTTTTCTATATATTGCAGATTTCATTTGCTAAAATTTTAGAAAGAATTTCTTCTCTATGTTCATGAGAGATGTTTATCTTATCAAAGTATTGTTGACCTCACAAAATGATTTGGGACATATTACTTCCTCTTCAGTTTCCTGGAAGATTTTGATTATAACTTGGTTCACCTTTAAAATACCATTTTAAAAGCATCAAAAATATTAAATTCTTAGTGAAAAATCTGACAAATATGTAAGCCTTATATACTAAAAATTAGAAAACTTTGCTCAGTGAAATTATAGAACTCCTAATTATATGGAGAGATATACCATATACAACAATTGGGAGACAGCATTTTAAGAAGCTAATTGTCCCCAAATTATTCTATGGATTCCACTCAATTCTAAACAAAATCCCCACCAAAGTTTTTTTTTGTTTTGTTTTGTTTTTAGAAAATGACAGTGTTTTCATACAATTTTATGAATAACTGCAAAGGACTTAGTATAGCCAAAACAAATTTGAAAAGGAAGTTTAAATTTGGAGACCTCACATCATCTGTCTTAGTTTGCCTGGCTGCTATGACAACACAACACAATGGGTTGATTAAATCAACTCAAGGAGATGAAGGAAAATGTGGCTAAAGAGATAAAGCATATTAAGAAGGCACTGTGTGACCATAAAGAAAAATTTTAAAGTATGAAAGATACATAATATAAATTATGGGGATGAAAGGCATCATAGTAGAGATTAACATAGAAGCATGCAACAGCAGATCTTAACAGGCAGAAGAAAGATTCAGCAAACTACAAGAGAGGACAATCAAAATCATAAGTCAGAAGAACAGATAGAAAAAGAAAAGAAAAAAAAAGAGCAATATCCCTGAGATTTGAGTGACAGCATGAAGCACACAAATATATGCCTCATGGGTATCCCAGGAGAAGAAGAGAAGGAAAAGCGGCAGAAAGAATATCTGAAGAAATAATGGCTGAAAATTTCCTAACTCTTATGAAAGACATACATATAAATGTTCAAGAAATGCAACAAATTCCAAACATAATGAATCCTAACAGATCTACTCTGAGACACATACTAATCAGAATGTTAAACATCAAAGAAAAAGAGAATTCTAAAAGCAGCAAGAATAAAGTAATTCATCACATAAAAGGGATCCAAATAAGACTAAGTGTTGATTTCTCACCAGAAAAAATGGAGGAGAGAATGCAGTAAAGAAATTGAATTAGTCATCAAAAATCTCCCAACAAAGAAAAGCCTAGAACCAGATGGCTTCAGAAGTGAATTCTACCAATCCTTCCAAGAAGAATTAGGAGCAATCCTGTTGAAACTCTTCCAAAAAATTGAAGAAGAGGAAACAGTACCTACCTCCTTCTATGAGGCCAACATCACCTTAATACCAAAATCCAGATAAGGATACTAGAAGAAAATAAATTATAGACCAATTTTTATTATGAACATTGATGAAAAAGTCCTCAAAAAATATTTGCAAATGGCATCCAACAGCATATTAAAACATTAACACCATGATCAAGTGGATCTTATCCCAGTTATGCAAGGGTAATTCAACATAAGAAAATTAATTAATGTAATACACCACATTGCAAACAACAGGAAAAAACTATATGATTATGTCCATTGATGCCGAAAAGACAACTGAAAAACCCAGCATTCTTTCTTGATAAAAAAACACTTAGAAAAATAGGAATAGAAGACAATTTCCTCAAAATGTTAAAGGTCATATTTGAAAAGCCTACTGCCAACATCATACTCAATGGTGAAAGACTGAAAGCTTTCCCTCCAAAATCTGGAACATGACAAGGTTGCGCACTGTCACCACAATTATTCAGCACTGGAAGTTCAAACCAGAGCAGTCAGGCAGCAAAAAGAAATAAAACCCATCCAAATTAGAAAGGAAGAAGTAAAACTTTCACTATTTGCAGATGACATGATCCTATATAAAGAAAGTAAAATTTTAAAAAACCTACAACAAAGCAACTAGAGAAATAAATGAATTCAGCAAAGTGGCAGGGTACAACATCAACATGCAAAAATTGGCAGTAATTTTAAGCACTAGTAATGCTCAATATGAGGAAAAATCAAGAGATAATTCCACTTACAAGAGCAACTAAAAGAATCAAATATCTCAGAATAAATTTAACCAAGGATGTAAAGGACTTGTACACAGAAAACAACTAAACATTGCTAAAAGAAATAAAATAGACCAAATAAACGGAAGGACATTCCACGTTCATGGGTTGGAAGACTAATATAATTAAAAATGTAAATTTTATTATCTAAAATAATACACAGGTTCATCACAATCCCAATCAATATTCCAACAGACTTCTTTGCAGAAATGGATAAGCCAATTATCAAATTTATTTGCAGGAGGGGGACCTGAATAGCCAAAGGTATCTTGATAAAGAAGAATGAAGTTGGAGGACTCAAACGTCTTGATTTTAATGTATATTACACAGTACTCGTAGTCAAAACAGCATGGCATTGGCACAAGGTTAGATATATTGACTAATGGAATCATATTGAGAAATCAGAAATAGACCCTCACATCAATGGTCAATTGATTTTTTCTAAGGCTGGTAAGACCACTCGACTGGAATTGAATAGTCTCTTCATCAAATGGTGATGAAAGAACTGTATATACATATGCAAAAGAATGAAATAGGACCTGTATCTCAACCCATACAAAAAAATTAACTAAAATAGATGAAAGACCTAAAAATAAGAACCAGGCCTATACAACTGTAGAAGGAAATGTAGGGATGCATATTCAGGATCTTGTGTTAGGTAATGATTTCTTGAACTTTACTCCCAGAGCATAAACAACAAAACTAAAAATAGATAAATGGGACCTCATCAAAATTAAAAATTCTTGTGCCTCCAAAGACTTTGTCACTTAAATCAAAAGACCACCTACTCAAATGGAGAAAATATTTGGAAACCACATATCTGATAAGGGTTTAATATCCAGAATATATAAAAGAATCCTACAATACAAAAAAAAAAAAAAAAGACAGACAACCCAATTAAAAAATAGACAAAAGACTTAAGGTACACTTCTCCTAAGAGGACATAGAAATTACTGAAAAGCACATGAAAAGATGCTCAAATCACTATCAATTGGGGAAAATGCAAATCAGGACCACAATGACATATCATTTCACACCCACTAGAATGCCTACTCCTTAAAAAACAGAAAACTGCAAGTATTAGAAAGAATGTGGAGAAAGAACAGATTTCATTCACCCCTAGTGGGAATGTAAAACAGTGCAGCCGCTGTGGAAGACAGTTTGGCAGTTCCTCAGGAAGCTAAGTATAGACTTATGACCCAGCAATCCACTACTAGATATATACCCAGAAGAAATGAAAGCAGGAACTTGAATAGATATCTTCAGATTTATGTTCATAGTGGGCATTATTCTCAATTGCCAAGCGAATAAATCATCCTAAGTGTCCATCAGTCAATGAACGGATAAACAAAATGCAGTATATACATACAATGGAATATTATTCAGCCTTAAAAAAGAATTAAGTCCTGATGCATGCAACAACATGGATGAACCTTGAGAACATTATGCTGAGTAAAATAAGCCAGACACAAAGAGACAAATATTGTATTTGCTCGCTGATATGAACTAATCATAATAAGCAAATTCACAGTATTAGAATCTAGAATATGAGTTACCAGCAGATAGATTGCTGTTAGAGAATGGGGGTTGATGCTTAATTTGTACAGAATTTCTATTTTGGTTAATTGTAGAGGTTGGGAAATGTATGGTGGGTATGATAGCACATTATTGTGAGTGTAATTAACAGCACAGAATTATATAGGTGAATGTGGTTAAAAGGGGAAACTAAGTCATATATGTTACTAGAATAAAAATTAAAAGATAAAACACAGAACTGTATAAAATTACAGTGAGCCCTATTGTAGATGATAGACTATAGTTAATACAAGTATAAGAATGTTCTTTAATGAATTATAACAAATGTACAACACTAATATAAGGTGGTAATACTGGGTACTATATGGAAAACATACACTTAATTCAACTATGGACAGTAGTTAATAGTACTATTTTAATACTTTTTCATCAGTTGTAACAAAGGTAAATACAGTTACAAATTACTAAAATTACCAAAAATGTTATCCTCAATTGTAACAAATTTTCCACATCAGTGCAAGCTATAGGTAGTTGGATCGTATATGGGTATCTTATTGTATATGATGGGTCTGTAAACCCACAACTTTTTACCAAAAATTTTTTTTAAATGATATCATAATCACCATCATTAGCCATTCAAGAAATGCATGTTAAGTCAGTATTTTTGCTTTATTCCCAAATGTGAATAGACAACTAACAAACTGAAAAAAATTCTCTGATTTTTTTAAAAAACTGACAAATATAAACAAATATAAAAAAACAAACCAATAAGGAAGAATGATATTTAGGGAACTGAATAAACATTGAATATGTGGAAAACTGTGAAGGTTAAAGAAAAAATGAAAGGCAAACAAAAAAGCAGAAGAAAAAATATTAAGAATGCATAAATAAGTCTGTATTATAATTTTAACACATGTGGATTTCAAGTGTATATAAAGTAATAATAATCCCTGTTTCATAATAGGATATCATTTGTGGATGCTTATGGGCATTATGACTAATATTTAGCTTCATGCTCTGCTCTCATCCACCTGATTCCTCGCAGCCCAAGGTATCATATTCTGATTGCCTTGTTAATCATTCAGTTGTAGATTTTTAATACATATTTGATTGTATACATATGTTCCTAATTTTTTATTTTAGTCAATTTTATTTTAATAAAAAAACATTATATAGAGTATTTTTTCAATTGTATACTTTCTTATAAAATTTTTAAAAAGATATTTAGATTGCATAAATGTTACATAAAAAATGAAGGGATTCCCCAAATGCTCCATTCCCCATACCACCCACATTTACCCACATTAACAACATTCTTCGTTAGTGTGGTACATTCATTGCAATTGATGAACACATTTTGGAGCATTGCCACTAAGCATGGATTATGGTTTACATTGCAGTTTACACTCTCCCCCAAACAATTCGGTAGGTTATGACAAGATATACAATGGCCTGTATCTGTCATTGCAACGTCATTCAGGACAATTACCAAGATGTGAAAATGCCTCCGTACTACACCTGTTTTCCCTCTCTCTGATCTCAGAACTGCCTGTGACCACTGCCTCCACATCAATGATTACAGTATTCCCTACAATTTAGGCATATATTTTCCCACTCTAGGAAGTGGAGCTTAACTCCCCTCTCTATAAGTGTGAGTTATGCTTAGTGATTTGCTTCGTAAGAGTATACGATGAAAAAGGGGAAAAATAACTTTATAGTGGAGACATCTGCCAAACATTGCCTCAGCCAGGTGATCAAGAATTTGCGATAAGTCATTTGAGAGCATGTAGCTGTGCTAAGATGCCATAAGAATGGCACTTCATCGCTGTGAGTGGTCTTCCTTCCCAAAACACAGAACTTCAGGCTAATTATGAGAAAAACCTCAGACAAACCATAAAGGAGGGTCATTCTGCAAAGTACCTGACTAGTACACCTCAAAACTGTCAAGGTCATCCAAACAGGAGAAGCTGGAGAAACTGATACTGTCTAGAGCTAAGAGTCATGACAGTAAAATATAATGTGGTGTTCTGGATGAGATCCTGGAACAGAAAAAGAATATTAAGGAAAAAGTAATGAAATCCAATAAATTTGGACTTAAGTTTTTAAAACAAAGTGTTCTATATGTAAACTTATAGGACTTTCCCCCTTAATATATTATTGCTTAGATTAACTCTTATTGTAGGTATAGCCATAATTCATTTGTTGCCTAATAGTCTATTGTCTGAATACACCATTTTTCATCTATCAAAAACCCTACTGATGGACATTTGATTTGCTTCCAGAATTTTTATTTTGTTAACTCTGCCATTAAGAATATTCACATACATTTGTTTCCCCCTACAAGTGCAAGACATTCTCTTTGGTATGTATTCACGAGTGGATTCTCTGGGTTATAAAATAATGCCAAATTCCCAAATTATTTTCAATTATTACCAAATACAATATAAAATAGAACCTATAGAACACCTGTAGACTCAAATTTATTTTTAATTACCACACCCCAAGTGCCCTTTTAATAGGTTTTTTTCTAATCACCACCATGAAATTTTAATACCACATAATATATATACATATATGTTTCGGTGTTGTATCTATATGTACAAAAATAATTTATTTCTTCGGCTAACTATAATTCATCTTCTACCACAGGATTCATTGTATTATACAGTCCCATGCATTGTAAAATCCATTCAAAATGCACACTCAGCTGCTCTCACTTTCATGAGAGATGTGCAGTCAATTTTAGAACGTTTTCATTACTCCAAAAG